>MCJB01015928.1:0-50968 GCA_002018475.1 Nicotiana obtusifolia
GTGGGGGGGGGGGTTTTGTCTAAAACTTCATAAAGCGAACTTTGGAGTTTTGAACGTTGATTTGGAGTTGTATTTGAGTGAAACTAGTATGGTTGGACTCATAATTGAATGAGTTGTCAGATTTTGTGAGTTTCATCAGGTTCCGAGGTGCGAGCACAAGTTGGTCTTTTGGGTTGATTTTGGGAATTTGAACCTTAGGCATTAATTGATGTATGTGAGTTGCTTTTGGCTAGTTTCGAGCCGTCCAAAGGTCGGTACGCCCGTGATGGCATTTTTGGAGCATCACTTGGCCTGCTCAGTATTGGATTTGGCTTGTTTGGGGTAAGTAACACTTCTAAACATAGAGCTGAGGGTATGAACCCTGATTATACGTGTTATGTTTTTGGTGTTGAGGTTACGCACATGCTAGGTGACGGGCGTTTGGGCGTGCACCGAGTGAAATGTGACTCCATTATTTTTGTGGTACTGTGTAGTTACCTGATCTTATCTGGAACCATGAAATCTCTACGTACCAGAGCTTTTGAGCTGTGATTCATGCTAGAAACCATGTCTAGGCCACATGCTTATTCTATTGGGACCCACCGAGGTCATTGCCGTTGTTGAATTATTTGCTTACATTGCAATTACATACTCAGTCATACACATTCATTTGCATATCATATCTCAGTCTCTGTCACCATTTATTGATGCATCACATCATCATTTTAGGTTGATTTTTATGACATTGTGAGCCCGAGACAATTAGAGAGATGATGACTGAGTAAGACAGAGGGCCTGATGGTGAGCATATTTATGGGATCGGGCTGCGCGCCGCAATATGTTTTATTGATTTATGCCATGATTGGCTTGTTATAGCCCTTGGGCTGAAGAAGCCCCTCCAGAGTCTGTACACACCCCCAGTGAGCGTAGGTAACTACTGAGTGTAGGTGCCGAGTGATTGGGAGAATTGAGTGACTGTGAGGACTAAGTGAGTGGGAGGGTTGAGTGACTGTGAGGACTGAGTCATTGAGAGGGCTAAGTGACTGGGAGGAGTGAGTGAATTGATACTTTGAGAGTATGCATATGATTTTATCACTGAGTTGCCGTGCATTGATATGCACACTTGACATGCAAGCATAGAGATGCATTTTCGTCATATTGTAGGACATTGCGTCATTCATGACTTCACATACTAATTGACATGTAGGCATAGAGATGTATCTTGCTCATGCCATTTGAAAATGAAACATCTTATCTGTTGTTGAAAAGTGTTTGGGAAAACCATAGTTTTACAAAACGTACTCATATTTTGGTGATTTCGGTAAAAGATTAGGGTTTTTACTGATATACTTGAAAAGCAGGCCTATTTTTCTAGAAATGTGAACGAGCTGAGCATTTTATCGCTGAGCTACTTCTTTTATTACTTCCATTATGTTGTTATAAACTGTTCTTGGCTATTGGTGTTGGACCCTCGACTTGTGTTCTATCTCGTCACTACTTTCAACCTAAGGTTAGGTTTGTTACTTATTGAGTACATGGGGTCGGTTGTAATCATTCTACACTTCTGCATCTTGCGTGCAGATATTAGATGTTGATGTTGCTGTGATTGACGGGAGTTGGATTTTAAGATGCACCTGCGTTCCTATTGTAGTTGCCTCTTGATCATGGTAGCCTTAGATTTATAAAAATTTGTTTATGTACATTTCTAATAGATGATGTATTTGTTTCATACCAGCTTTGTAAATTCTAATCTTAGAAGCTCATGATTTGTACTACCAGTCCTTGGGGAATTTTTGTATAAAAGCGGTGTATTATCATTTCTTATCTTAATAAATCTCATTAAATTCGATAGTTGTTAATTGGCTTACTATGGGTTGGGTTAGGTGCCATCACGACTAAGTGGATTTTGGGTCGTGACAAGGTGGTATCAGAGCTCTATGTTCGTAGGTTCTACAAGTCGTGAGCAAGTGTCTAGTTGAGTCTTGCGATCGGTATGATGATGTCCATACCTATCTTTGAGAGGCTACAGGGCATCTAGGATAAACTTCCCATATTTCTTTCCTCATCGTGCGGCATCGATTCAGCTTGAAACGTATCTCTTTGAATTCCCTCCACGCATTCGTATGCTCGTGTTAGCGCTCGGTATCAGTTGTGCATCGACAACTTGTGATTCCATAGATGAGGTGCGAGATATGATTTTCGAGTGCTGATAATGGGCCCGTCTGGAGGATGTGAGGCCGGGTTATGACTCTAGCTTGAGCACGTGGATTTCGGTTGTGTGAGCGCGTGCTTCGGGACTTATATATCTGGTAGCATCCCTATGAGTTGAATTTATGACTCGATGACTGGCTGGATTGCTATAAGAAGAGCATGACGTGACTGCAAGATACGCTCAAATGGTTTGAATGTGACGAGAAAAGTTTGCTTGGGATGTGAAATGGACTACTGGGTGCCCGGTTTATGTCTTGATGGGACGTATAGTCTCGCGTTATGAGCGTGTCGAAAGATTTTTTCATGTTGTTTAACTGTGGAACTAAGTAAATTTTCATGTGTTTTTGTGAGTTTAGACTCAGGGAAATTAAGTGATGTCATAGTAACTACGGCTGCCAAAGGGGTATTGCAAGATGTCAATTTGAGGCTAAGTAGGTGGGTCATCTCCTGCAAAGTAATCTACGAAGGTGTGATCCTTATGATGTTGTGTGGAGAGATTCTTTTCTACCAGCGGGGTATATATGTTGAGATTTGAATTTGAATTTGGTTGAGAAAGTCGACCTGATCGTCATGTGGATGTATGCGAGCTTAGTAGATGATTTGAGGTACTATATGGTTTGTGTTATGTGAGCTTATGAAGGATTTAGTTGAATCTCCCTATGGTGTTATGGCAGTAACAGAGTATGGGTAAGATGAGTTATCAGATGTTCTATTCTATGACATTGAGCTAAGTGGGGGAGTCTGCTATCGATGATTTGATTGCGTGGTTATGTGTTGTACTGGTTTCGAATTGAGGCTTATTTGTGAATCAGATATGACTTGCAGAGGTTGAGATCGAGGATGACTCGAGTAAAGGAATTCCGGATGCAGGTTTTATTACACTTTATGGATATATGGGAATCATGGAATTATTTGAGTTTGTAATCCGTGATGGATGTAGCGTGCATGGAGTAAAGGTTCACTCGGTTGTTCAGAGGTGTGGGTTACTTCTTTGGGTATTGTCGTGCTAATGGGGAATAGGTCGTTCGACCCGTTTGGGCGGTCCAATTCAGATATGAGCAGAGTAAATGACTCTCGAGAAGATTCTAATGGATTCAAGGTTTACATGTGGCAATTGAGAATTTTGCAGATTTGTATATGGCTAGAATTTGGGTTTTACGTTGGATGGTATCCAGAGTTGCGGTATTCTGTATCATTATGGATTTTATATTTCAGTATCATGAAGGTGAAGAAAACGACTTTAGATTCACAGAAGGCCTCTTTAGAGTAGGTGTCTCGATTGTGGTACTTGTGTGGTGCTTAAGAGGGAATACAATGGCTTATGGACCTTAGGGCGGAATGATTTTATTCTAGGATCTCGTAGGGTGAGTTTCGGTTAAGGATCGTGGTATTCTAGCAAGGAGAAATGTCAACTTGACGGTAATTCGAAAGGAACTTGGAGAAGTAGGGCAGATTGGTAGCAGGTTGGAACAATATAGTAATGGTATGCTTGGTTCTTTTGGTTCTCATGATGTGGTGAGTCTCTACTGGTGTTTTGTGGCAGTAATCTTGGGTTTTGGCGACTGCGTGGATTGGTAGAGCTAGAGGGATTTGGTTCTGATAGCTTGGTTACATGCAAATGGACTCCGAAGTCTTCTCAATGATTTCTACTACAATTTGAGATGGATATTTCCTACCGGCATGAGGAGCATGTTGAGTAGTGTGATTTTCTACTGGATGGGATCAAATGAAAGGTTTTTGACTGATCGGATATGTATCCTACCTATGACTCAGAGTTGATTATGAGGTTTTCGTATTTTTCATACAATGGCATGATAGATGTTGTGTGTTGTGTGGGATTATGATTTGTGTGTGTAAGGTCATGGTTCGGTTTTGAGGGAAAGGTCATGAATTTTTAGACGACATGAACGGTTTCAGAGGACTAGATGAATGCTATAACTATTTGATAAAGCCTGAGAAGGATGCGCCTTTCAGAAGATGCATTGTGTTTTGGCATGATGATGCTTCATTGGTATTGCGATACTCACCTGGTTGATCTATTGCTGATATTCAGACTTTTGCTATGTGGCACGGAACAATCATAGAAGTATTCCTTGCGGGATGATCGTGTATGAGAGATGTGTTAGACATTCGGGCGGCGAAGTTCGAATCAGATATGGTGATTCATGTGTTTTATCGATTTGGAGATCGGGAATTCTCAAAAGCAGATTGTTTCGTAGTTGTGGACCGTGAAGATGTGGCCAAAGCCAGCCAGATGATAGTATGTGTTATGATTCAGTCATTGTGGACCTTCGGAGGGTTATTTATCTATTGTGGGTGGCCAGAGTTGGTTTGGGATCCATTGATAGGCCCAATAAGGATGTGTGTTCTGCACCGGGTCGGATTGGGTGACTCCATACTGCCATTTTGAGGAATGTGCCATTCGATTAGTGTTGAGCTTATTCTGATTCTGATATGTTCCATGTGTTACCCTTCTATGCTACGAGGGGTTGTGATGCGTTGGTTATTTGCACACATGGTGCGATTCTATTGGGGACTTATAGCGGAATTTGCGCGAGTTGGGTATTTGGGTGTTGCATGATTGATTGCGCATTGGTTATGTTCTTCCGGGTTTGTGTGGCATTGTGTCATTTTCTTCTCCGTGGTTATGGTCATACACCTTGGGTACCTGGTGTCGAATTGCGCGTGGTTATTGATTTCGAGCATGGTAGCTTGAAGTATATCATATGGACAAGTGTTTAGATGGGGTCACGCATTATGGAGGAGTTATGTTGAGATATAATCCTTTGTGTTAGATTTGTGTGTTATGGTTCTACGGGGTGTGATCGGTTTTTAGCATTTCGTTGTGGCGGTACATGTTGAGCTTGCAGGACGGTTCTCTCGTTTGAGTCATTTTCCAGGTTTGAGTACATTTGAATCATTGCGTATTGGTGCACGGATTGCACGGTTTGTGGCTCTGGGTAGTATTGGTGTGGCATGGCAGTAGAGTAGCTGGTATTTTAAAATATGAGGTCGTCAGATCTAGGATGTGTGCTATCGAATTTTATTGCAGTATTTTTGGAAGGATAATATAGGAAGTCGGTTAAGAAATTGCTATAGTTCTTATCGAAGGAGAGGGAGCTCCATGACTTGTTGATCTGATGAATGGCTATGAGTTCTGTGTGTTTCTTTCATCATCAGTAGAGTATGATGGTTTTAGAATGAGGTTTTGTTTGATATGAGGTTTATTACTGGTATTGGGTTATTTTTTAGCAGCTACTGTGATCGGAATTTTGCTCCGAGTATATGAGTTGTGTAGTATGTCATGTGAATGCATCTTGTGTTGTGTTTATGCCTTAATGCAGCTTCTTAGACTCATTAAGTGTGTAGATTGCGAGGTTCAGGTCTTGTAGGAAATTTCGGATGTTGGAAATTGGATTCTGTGGTTTACGAGCTAAGGTTGAAATAATGATCTTCAGTATGTTGTGTTGTCGGGCCTATATGGAATAGGGTGACGTGGGATCACCCCCAGGTATGTACATGGTATGGTTACACTGTGATTTGACGTCTTAAGAACAACTCTGGGCACGTTCGAGGATGAACGTATGTTTAAGTGGGGGAGGATGTAATGACCCAACCGGTCATTTTGAGCATTTGCACTTCACTCGGTAGTTTGAGGGCATGTGTAGCTCCGTATTATGTATTATGACTTATGTGAATCGTCGGTTTTGGTTTTCAGGTTATTTAGGATCGATTTGGAAGAATGAATTTCATGATTTAAGCTTTAAGTTGGAAGAGTTGATCAAGTTTGACTTTTGTGAAATTGACCCTGGAACGGAGTTTTGATGGTTCCGTTAGGTCCGAATGGTGATTTTGGACTATGGCGTATGCCTGGATTTGCATTTGGATGTTCTTAGAAGGATTCTGCACTAATTGGCAAAAATTGGAAAAATTTGAAGGTTTGGGAAATTCATAAGTTTGACCGGAAGTTGACTTTGTGGATATCGGATTCGGATTGTGGTTCCGGGAATTTGAATAGCTTCGTTATGTCATTTGGGACTTGTGTGCAAAATATGAGTTCATTCCAGGTTGATGTGATAAGTTTCGCCGCGAGTTTTTGAAGTTGAAAGTTGAAAATTCATTTAAGTTTGATTTGAGGTGCAATTCATCGTTCCGATGTTGTTATGTATGATTTGAGGCCTCGAGTAGGTTCTTGTTATGTTATGAGACTTGTTAGTATATTCGGACGGGGTCCCGAGGGGCTCGGGTGAGTTTCGGACGAGGTTCGGATTTGTTTGGATCATTTTTGGCTAAACTGCTGGTGGCAAATCTGGTGTGATTGCAGCTGCGGCTAGTTTACGTTGGTGCGATGGTCGCAGAAGCGACGAAGGAGTCGTAGAGGCGAGGTGAGTGCTGGGTGAGGAAGACCGCAGAAGCGGGGTTTGGAGCCCATATGCGGATGCGCAGGTGCGCAGTGATGGAGTAAGGAGGAAGGTATTGCGCAGCTACGGATGGTGGCTCGCACCTGTGATGTCGCAAAAGCGGGTATTTTGTCCGCAGGTGCGAGGGTTGAGTTCTCAGTTGGTTTCGCAGAAGCGGAGGTTATGTCGTAGAAGCGACGCCGCAGAAGCGGCTAATTGTTCGCAAAAGTGAAGATGCTGGAAGAATGTTATAAATCGAGAATTTGGGTTCTTTTATCATATTTTGAGATTGGGGTTCGGATTGAGACGACTTTTGAAGCAATTTTCATTACAAAGATTGGGGTAAGTGTTCTAAATTTGGTTTTGATGTTATTTCTTGAATCCATCTTCATTTATGGCAATTGGTTGATGAACTTTAAAGAGAAATTGGGAGTTTTTGTCTAAAACTTCATAAAGCAAACTTTTGAGTTTTGAACGTCGATTTGAAGTCGGATTTGATTGAAATTAGTGTGGTTGGACTCGTAATTGAATGAGTTATCGGATTTGGTGAGTTTCACCGGGTTTCGCGGCGCTGGCCGGGTTGGGATTTTGGGTTGATTATGACTTTTGATTCAAGATTCGATCTTTATCATTTGGAATTATTTCCTTAGGCATTAATTGATGTATTAGAGTTGCTTTTGGCTAGTTTCGAGCCGCTCGGAGGTCGGTACGCGCGGGATGGCATTATTGGAGCATCGCTTGGCCTGCTCGATATTGGATTTGGCTTGTTTGAAGTAAGTAACACTTCTAAACTTGGAGCTGAGGGTATGAACCCTGATTATACGTGTTATGTGTTTGGTGTTGAGGTGACGCACATGCTAGGTGATTGGCGTGTGGCGTGCATCATGTGAAATGTGACTCCTTTTTCTTTTTGGTACTGTGTAGTTACCAGATCTTATCTGGTACCATGAAATCTCTACGTACTAGAGCTTTCGAGCTGTGATTCATGCTAGAGACCATGTCTAGGCCACATGCTTATTTTGTTGGGACCCACCGAGGTCATTGCTGCTGTTGAATTATTTGCTTACATTGCAAGTACATACTCAGTCATACACATTCATTTGCATATCATATCTCAGTCTCTATCGCCATTTATCGATACATCACATCATCATTTTTGGGCTGATTTTCATGACATTGTGAACCCGAGAGATTGGAGAGATTGATGACTGAGTGAGGTCGAGGGCCTGATGGTTAGGATATTTATGTGATTGGACTGCAAGCCGCATCATGTCTTATTAATTTACACCATGATTAGCTTGTTATAGCGATTGGGCTGAGGAGCCCCTCCAAAGTCTGTGCACACCCCAAGTGATCGCAGGTACCTACTGAGTACGAGTGCTGAGTGCGAGTGCGAGTGCGAGTGCGGAGCGATTGGGAGGATTGAGCGACTGTGAGGACTGAGTGACTGGGAGGACTGAGTGACTGGGAGGACTGAGTGAATTGATACTCTGAGAGTATGCATACAATTTAATCATTGAGTTGCATCGCATTGACATGCACACTTGACATACAGGCATAAAGATGCATTTTCCTCATGTTGTACGACATTATGTCATTTATGACTTCACATACTCGTTGACATGTAGGCATATAGGTGTATTTTCCTCACGCCATTTGAAAATGGAACCTCTTATCTATCGCTGAAAAGTGTTTGGGAAAAACCACAGTTTTACAAAACATACTTATATTTTGGTGATTTCAGTAAAAGATTTGGGTTTTTACTAGTATACATGAAAAGCAAGCCTATATTTTTGGAAATGTGAACGAGCTGAGCATTTTATTGCTGAGCTACTTCTTTTTATTACTGCCATTATGTTATTATGAACTGTTGTACGCTATTGGTGTTGGACCCTCGATTTGTGTTCCAGCTCGTCACTACTTTCAACCTAAAGTTAGGTTTGTTACTTATTGAGTACATGAGGTCGGTTGTGCTCATACTACACTTCTGCATCTTGCGTGCAGATATTAGATGCTGATGTTGCCATGATTGACGGGAGATGGATTTGAAGATGCACCTACGTTCCGGTTGCAGCTGCCTCTTATTCATGGTAGCCTTAGATTTATAAAAATCTATTTATGTACATTTCGAATAGATGATGTATTTGTTTCATACTAGCTTTGTAAATTCTAATCTTAGAAGCTCATGATTTGTACTACCAGTCCTTGAGGAATTTTTGTATAAAAGCGGTGTATTATCATTTCTTATCTTAATAAATCTCATTAAATTCGATAGTTGTTAATTGGCTTACCTGACAGGTTGGGTTAGGTTCCATCACGACTAGTTGTATTTTGGGACGTGACACCTATAATATCTTGCCCTTACCAATTTTAACACTAAGGAATCTGCGCCAGAATGGTTTCTGCATATCTTTTCGTAGACCTCTTGCGTAACATAATTTGCTTTGGATGCTCCCAAACATCGGGCCAGTGGGCCTTGGAAAGATTTTCTGTACAATTTTCTTCCTTTAAAGCTATATCGTGCTTCTTTGACACGTAGCGCCCAAGACGTCTAGGAATCTTTGGGCAATTTCCTGTGCTCGAGATAATCGATTATCTCATTTCTTTAGTCCCTGACCAAATTAGTAGCATTTACTTCGTAATAGCTATCTGCATCCAGGACCCAATGCATCAGTTGTACTACCGTCCCGGATTCTGATCCCTTCATTTCCGTTGACAAGCCGAGGTTAGCCAGTGCATCCACTTCCACATTTTCTTCCCTCGGGATGAGCGTTAATCGACCACTCCCAATATCAAGCCAGTAGAGCCTGGACCTTCACCAAATATTGTTGCATGCGCTCTTCTTTGGTTTCAAAGATCTCGTAGACCTGATTTACTACCAGCTGTGAGTCACACTTGATTTCTATGACCTCGGAATCTAGTTCCTAGGCCAGTTCGAGTTCTACAAACAAAGCCTCATACTCTTCTTCATTGTTAGTTAAAGTGACTGTTTTTATGGCTTGCCTTAGGGTTTCTCCCGAAGGCATGGTTAATACTATGCCAAGCCCGGACCCTTTTACGTTGGAGGCTCCGTCCATGAATAAGGTCCGAACTCCCGATGTCGATTCTGACACTATGACTGCCTTATTAGTTGCTAGAGGCAGTAATCCGGACTGAAATCGTCCACAAAGTCAGCCAGGACTTGTGACTTAATCGCAGTCCTTGGTTTATATTCTATACCAAATTCACTCATTGCGATGGACCATTTGGCCAGCCTACTCGATAGTTCGGGTTTATGAAGGATATTCCATAGGGGAAATGTGGTCACCACAGTGATCGGGTGACATTGGAAGTAGGACCTCAGCTTTCGAGCGGCGACTGCGAGACTAAGGCCAGCTTTTCCAAGTGCGGGTAGCGAGTTTCTGGTCTCGTTAAAATTTTACTAACGTAATAAATGGGAGATTACGTACCTTCATCCTCTCGGACCAAAACTGCACTTAAAGCTACTTCGGAGACTGCGAGGTAGACCAATAATGTTTCACCTTCCTTTGATTTTGAAAGTAATGGAGGGCTTGACAAGTACCATTTCAAATCTCTCAAAGCCTGCTGGCATTCTGGGGTCTATTCGAAGCTGTTTTTCTTTTTGAGAAGTGCAAAGAAATGGTGGCATTTCTTTAATGACCGAGAAATGAATCTGCACAGAGCGGCCAATCTCCCCGTGAGCCTTTAGACTTCTTTCACGCTTGACAGCTAATCCGGAATGTCTTCGATGGCCTTGATGTTATCGGGGTTTACCTCGATCCCCTTTTGTGATACCAGAAATCCTAGGAACTTACCGGAGCTGACCCCGAGTGAGCACTTCTCGGGGTTAAGCTTCATGTTATGCTTCCTAAGGATGTCAAAAGTTTCTTGTAGATGCTTAAGGTGATCACCTGCATTCAAAGACTTAACGAGCATATCGTCTATATAAACTTCCAAAGTTTTCCCTATTTATTTTTCAAACATCTTGTTTATGAGCCGCTGATAAGTGGCTTTGATGTTCTTCAACCCAAAGGGCATCACATTATAGAAATATGTGCTGAAATTTGTTATAAATAAAGTCTTTTCCTGATCCTCCGGGTTCATCTTAATTTGGAGTTACCCGGAATAAGCATCGAGGAAACTCATTAACTCGTACCCGGCTGTATCATCAATCATTTGATCGATGTTTGATAGTGGGAATGAGTCTTTCGAGCATGCCTTATTCAAGTATTTTTAATCTACACACATGCAAAATTTATTGTTCTTCTTAGGAACTACTACTACATTAGCTAGCCAGTCTGGATACTTTACCTCTCGGATCGAACCGATATCGAGTAAGCAAGTTACCTCTTCTTTGCTGAATTTGTTCCTGGCCTTCGTAATAGGGCGTTTCTTTTGCCGTACTAGAGTGATGTTGGGATCCAAACTTTGCTTATGTACGGCCACCTCCATAGGGATACCTGTCATGTCCGCATGCGACCAAGCATCAACATTAAATTTAAGAAAGTCAATAAAGCCAGACCTGAGCTCGGGGTGCAGTCCTGTTCCCAAGTGGAATTTCCTTTCTAAGAACTCTTCAAACATTGTAAATTGCTCGAGCTCTTCCACTATGGATTTTGTTGCATCCGTCTCTTCTGGTGCCTGGAAATACCTTGGCACCTGATAAAATTCCGACGCCTCTACCCCCGGGCTAACTTTATTCGATTCGGGAACGGGCACTGATTCCTATTGTTGCTATGCCGCATGTTCCTTCCCTTTGCTACTGGAATTGAAATTGCATTAATCTTCCTCACCGCTGGTTGGTCGCCCGTTATCTGTTTAATTCCTTCAGCCGTTGGGAATTTCAGCAGCTGATGATATGTTGATGGTACAACTCTCTTCTCGTGCAACCACGATCTTCCCAGAATAATATGTTATCCCATGTCACCATCCAACACTTCAAAAAGAGTCATTTTCATCACCCCTTCAGCGTTCATGGGCGACAAAATTACTCCGCGGGTGTTCACGCTCGCAAGGTTGAATCAGGCGAGGAGTTTTGTGGCTAGAATGATGCTTCCAGTGAGTTTAGGTTGCTCCACTACTCTCCATTGTATGATATTGGCCAAACTTCCTAGATCCACTAGAACACGTTTAATTTTAAAGTCTAGCATATTTAAAGAAATTACCAATGCATCGTTGTGAGGTAGCAACAATTCATCTGCGTCTTCCTCCAAAGTGATATCGTCTTTAGCAACATCCCGGAGTCTCCTTCTATGGGTTATCGATACTTTCATCTTTTTTTGCTGCCAAGAAGGTGAACCCTTGATTTAATTTCCCCGAAAGATCATGTTGATCGTCTGGCGCGGAAGATCTTCTCCTGCTTTTGATGGTTTCGTGTTATCTCGGTTGCGATATAGTTGTTCTTGGCCCGGTCACTTAAGAATTTTCTGAGGTGTCCATTCTTCAACAGTGTCGCCACTTCTTCCTAGAGATGTCAGCAGTCCCCAGTCCGGTGGCCATTCATCCCGTGGTATTTACACTACAAGTTAGGATCCCTTTGGCTGGGGTCGGATCTCATCAGCTTTGGGAATCGTGCTTCTTTGACATTTCTGATGGCTGACACCAACTCTACTACACTGACGTTGAAATTGTATTTTGACAGCCTGGGGTAGGAAGGATCCCGTGTACCTGACGCTTCTTTGTCCTACAATGATCTATTGTTCCGACCACGATCAATCCTTCAATCAGTGGAGAACTTGTCTGCTGACCAGAAGCCTCTACAGCAACCTTCGGCCCATTCGTAGGGCAAAAACTAGCCCCTCGAAGAACGTCTGTCCATGTCGAAATCGTCTTTTGATTTTTCTCTGTTCTTATCCCGTTCTTTTGCCGATGACGGGAAGCCAACCTGATCATCTTCGACTCGTATTGGTTGTGGACATCCGCCCAAGTCGTTGCTTGAAATTCAAGCAAGCTTTCCTTCAGTTTTTGAGAAGCGTCTAAACTTCTCGTATTCAGACCCTTGGTGAATACTTTAGCCGCCCATTCATCCGGAACAACCGAGAACAACATTCTCTCCTTTTGGAACCGGCTCTCGCATCATCTCGGATTTTCCTTGTGCAATTCTTAATATGTCGGCCTTTTGGGTCTGCACTTTTATGGCCCCGACATGAGCCTTAATAAAAGAATCCACGAGCATCTCAAAGGAATCTATGGAGTGCTCGGATAACAGCGACTACCACGTCAAGGCTCCCCTCGTGAGAGTCTCTCCAAATTTCTTCAGCAAAAGAGTCAATCTCGTGAGGAGCTAAATCATTCCCCTTCACCGCGGTTGTATAGATTGTAATATTATCCTGAGGGTCTGAAGTCCCGTCATACTTTGGCACATCAGGGATTTTAAACCGCTTCGGGATCAATTCTAGTACCGCACTTGGCTTGTATGGCAACTGAGTATACTTCTTTGAGTGCGGACCTTTCAGCACCGGTGGTGCCCGGAATTTGGTCCATGCGGGTATTCACTTTCCTCATAAACCGTGAGAGTTCATTCTTGAAGGGATCATTTTTGTAATTGGGGCCGGATCCGCTCCCCCCAGCCCCATCAGATCCAAGTTTTCCCCTTTGGGTGCTGTTGTCGACCTTCTACGTTGTTTGATTTGCGGAAGCGCCGGGAAGGACTGGAGCTCGCCTATTCACGTTATTTAAAGCCCATGACAGTACCTGCTTCAACTCTGTCATAACCTTATCCTGCCGCGTGAGGTGGCCTATAATGATCGCTTGTTGTTCTTGTAAGACCCTTACCGCATCAACAACATGCTCCTCTTCAGCATCATCGGGAGTTGCCTCTCGAACATGTCGTGGGTACCGCTCTTTGTGGACCGGCGTGGCATCGTTCCCCTCATTGTGGGTGTCACTGACTGAATCCTCGAGATGAGGCCGGTCTCCTTGAACCTCAGGATTGTGTGTGTTGTTAACACCATTATCTAAAATTTCTTATGATTTTTATCTAAGATAAATAGCCAAAACACGTTAGTAAAAAAGGCAAGGATCAACTTAATTACACGACTGTCTAGGACCCATGGTGGGCGCCAAACTGTTTACCCGTAAAACGGTACATTTGAATTTATGCGTGGTTTCTAGATAAGTGAATTAATTTGACCCTGAAATAATAAAATAATTAAAGAAATGCACAATACTTAGCCTTGAAATGATGATAAAATCACGAAGAACAATGATTTGGAAACAGAGCTTCGGGGCACAACAAAGATAGAACCAAGGAACAAGAAAGTAAAATTGTATAAAGCTTTTTATTGATTATATGGTAAGTTTACCAGGAAAATCGTGTCCTTTACAATGATAAGAGAGCTCACTATTTATAGTTGCACCTAAGGAACAAGGTCCTAGGATCATGCTCTTCTATAATGTCAAATATGAGAGCCATTAAAGAAGGTGTAATAGTGAGCATAAATTTTCTGTAACGGGCAGAGCACTAAATGCTGTGGAATATTCTCCATTAAATGCTACCAGACAGAGAGTATTTATTGCGTTTTTATGAGCGCAATTCTTTCCGGTGACAGACTGGTCAATTGCCTTCGGTTTTAGCTATCCCTCGTCTTAGGTTCCACATGTCCTTCTTCTTGGACGGCCACGTAGCATATCATATTTTACCCTATACA
The DNA here is from genome assembly GCA_002018475.1 of Nicotiana obtusifolia. NCBI lineage: Eukaryota > Viridiplantae > Streptophyta > Magnoliopsida > Solanales > Solanaceae > Nicotiana > Nicotiana obtusifolia. The sequence continues at coordinate 14,240 of MCJB01015928.1, forward strand.
TATATTATGATCTAATATATCATATTACTTTAAGAAATATTAGTTGTTATTTTATTATTTATTGTAGTGTACAGGAATATAAGAAATCTATACAAAATCAAATGATACACATCATAAAGTAATCAAATAAATTTTCCAATAATATTTCTGAGTATTACTTATTTACTTAATATTATCAAATAAATTTAAAGCGTGAATAGTATCACATTATATCTATTATATTTCATAAATCTACTAATAATTGTTGTAATTATTATTTTATATTATTTTCAAAAGAAAAGTAAATTGAATTCTTCTCCGCGTTTGTATTTAATATGAAAGTTTAATTTTTTTTTTTACTAATATTACTGCTGAATAAGTTTAATTATATCTATACTCTATAGTTTGAGCACTCTTATCATAATTTTAAGAACTTTCTAGTCTCAAATTCAAATAGCTTTTCCCTTTCATTTCTAATAGTAAATTTTTAATAATTTTCTTTAATTTTGCTGTTTTTTTGTCTAATATATAGTCTTATTACGTTTATGTGGCTCATTAACTTGTAACTTTATTTAGTATCATTATCAACTACTATTTAATATTATATAGATAAATATATTAATTTTTTTTAAATCATGGAATAAGTATTTATTTTGTTATGAAAATATTGCTCGAAAAATTTTAAATTATTTTTAATAATATTTTAAGTATTGTATATTTACTAAATTTTCTAAATTTATGATTTATAAATATCCTCATATTATCTCTATTTTATTTTTATTATTCAATATTTTTAAATTTTAATTTCATCTATTAGACTTGAGTTACGTGGACTTATCCATATTATGACCTTTCTTATCATAATATAAAAAAAAATTTCTCATCCCAAATTTAAATAAGTTTTACCCTTTCTTCTATGATAAAAAAATCTGAATTTTTTTGTTTCTCTATTTATTCTTTTGTTTTGCTATTAAATTATTCAGTACCTAATATTATTACATTGTCATGTGACTTTTCATTAGCTTGTTTGAATTTAATATTTATTTTTACCATACTCATTCTAATATAACATAGATAAAAATTAAAAAAGTATTTCAGTAGTAATTCTGACTTTATTATTCATATTCAAAAATATGAGTTTTACCCATTTTTCTTTGATAAAAGATATGAAGTTTATTTTTTTCTCGATTTATTCTTTAACTTTGCTATTATATTATTCAGTACCTAAAATTATTACATTGTCATGTGGCTTTTCATTAGCTTGTTTGAATTTAATCTTTATTTTTACCATACTCATTCTAATATAATATAGATAAAAATTAAAAAGTGTTTCATTAGTAACTTTGACTTTATTGTTCATACTCCAAAATATGATTTTTCTTATCATATTTCAAAAAACAATCTCATCTCAAGTTCAAAAAATTCTAATCATTCTATTTCCTAAGAAATATTAGTTGCTATTTTATTATTTTTTGTAATGTATAGAAATATAACAAATTTATACAAATCAAATGATACGCATCATATACTGTAGTAATCAAATAAATTTATCAATAATATTTTTGAGTATTATTTATTTACTTAATTTTATCAAATAAATTTAAAGCGTGGATAGAGTCACGTGATATCTATTTATATGTCATAAATCTACTAATGATGATAATAGTTATTATTTTTATATTACTTTCAAAAATAAAGTAAATTGAATTATTCTTCCCGATTTTTTAAGCAAATATATTACTGTGTTGTTCACCTAGTAGTGATTGTATATAATAATTCGCCAAAAAGCGTAAATTTTTACAATGTATCCATCAACGCAAAAGTACAAAACTAACTTGACACAACTAACTAGTACAGAATGAGCTATATTAGATTGTACTCTTAGTGTTACAAACTCTTCACTCAAAGGTGTCCAGCTGATGTCGTAGGTTGTGATTTCGGATAACAGTTGCAGAACACTCCAAGTAGCACCCAAAAAAGTCTCACCAGGCGCCAGTGCTTGCATTCCCAGAAGGATGTCATCTACGAATCCACAATAGCTAAACAATACCATGAAGTACTTGCATAAAGTATGCTGGTTGAACCTGAACTCTTCAGCTGTTGGTGAGTCACTAGAAGTAAAGAGTAACAAAAACTGTTTGTTTGACTGTGCGTAAGTTCTTGTGGTTGCTGAGGCTGTTGCACTAAATTCTTTGGATTTACAGGATGCTAACTTCCCATACAGATATGTACCATTCCCAGAATGAGCATTATGAGTGCTAATACTACTAGAGAATGGCACATCCTCATACAGAAAGTTAGCTGTCCAGAACATGATACTTTGTGGTGGTGATGCCATACAATTCCCAAACACCTACTCTATGTGCATGTTTCCATGCAAAGGAAATGGTGAAGTACCCTGGATGCACGAATAGTAGATTGGGCGTGGAAGTAATGACAGTTTGAAAATTGGTAGGAGTAAGCCAAAATGAAAATATCATTTGCAATTGTTGTATTCAGGGTGAGGGTCTGCTATCTGGAGGTCTTCTTCTTGCAGTCGTAACTCTAAGGTTTGGAATTTGTGCCTTGTCTTGATTAATAAGTGTCTTGCCTGCATTAGGAAATTCTTGAAATGATTGAAATATCATTGTACTTGCACCAGAAAAAGCAATGTTAGCCAAATAATCTGCCACAGTGTTGCCCCCCCTTAGAACATATTGAAAAATAACATTGAAGTTCTCCTTCATCTGTTTGATCTTCTTCAGTTCCTTCCCTATATTCTAAGGAACATCCCAGTCACCTTCAATTGTTTTCTTGATCACTAGTGAATCTGTTTCAATTAGGAGATGATGCAGTTCCATTTGTACACAATAGGACAGTCCTTCCACTATTTCCCTTGCCTCAGCTACGATATTGGTTGTTACCCCTATCTCTTCTTCCCTGCCAATTAGTACATCTCCTGCATCATTTCTTACACAAAAACCGATGAGCTTGGCCCTGGGTTCCCTTTGAAGCACCATCAGTATTGCATTTGGGCCATCTGGCATCTAGTAGCTGCCATTGTATTCGTTTTGTGACAACTTAAGGCATATAGCCTTAAAAAAAAAGCTATCATATCAGGCCAGTGTAGTGGTATATTAGGCAGCCAAGGATATCTAATCCTTGCAAGGTAGTGCAAATTTCTGTTCACCTCATGTACCGGTCTGTTAAAAGATACTGGACCTCCTTCATGTTTCAGTGTGTTCCTCCTTTTCCATAGTTCTGAAGTTATAATTGCTGGGGCTGCTTGATACAGTGGTTTGAGTTTAGGACAGCAATCAGATCTCCACCATGCTCTAATAACTTGATGAAGTTGAACCAGATTGACAAGCAGTCCTGCAGCTTGTGAGAACAGTAGCGACAGTCTTCTGGCAGTAGTACATGTAAGGAAGATGTGCTCAAGTGTTTACTGTTGCGTGGGTGTACATCACTAACACTTGGAGACAACTAAGTAACCCCATCTTCTCCATATATCATCTTTTGGCACTTTCCCTTTCCACAGTCTCCATAAGAAGAAGGATATCTTGAAGGGTAATCCCTTTATCCGTAGTAGCTTGTATTCACAATTTGGTGTGTGCCCGTGCCTTAGTAATTACCAAGCACTGCTTAATGTATACTTTACTGATGTTGTGTGCATCCATTTAGGGAGTCTGTAGACGTATCAAAATACACTTCATTTTTTATATGGTGAGCAATGTCTTCAGGGAAGTTTAGGTTTAAAATCTGGTCGTTCCATCTACCTTCATCTCTTAGTTGTACTACTTCCTGTAGTTCTTCATTGACGTTGAAGTGAGGTGGAACTACATGATACAGTAAGCCCAGGCCAGTCCATTTCTCATGCCAAACACTTGTAAAGCCCTTAGTCATTTCCCATAAGCTTTCATGTTTTACACCCTCTCTTGTCTCTAACATTTTCCTCCAAACATGTGAACCTTCCTTAGACTGTAAAGTTGTAGGCATTTCTTTTTTGCAATACTTATTCCACATAAGGTTGGACCACAATGATTTTGATGTTCTGAACTTCCACCATAGTTTGGCGAAAAGAGATTTAGAAACATCAAATAATGATCTGAACCTAGCCCTCCCTCCTCCTTGGGAAGTGTTCAATGATGTTATTATGGGGATCTAGAACTGATAGGATGTGTGTAGGTAAGCTCTTGAGGACACTGGATATAAAAGTGGCCTTGCCTCCAAAAGACAGTGTTTTACCTTTCTAGGAACGTAATTTGGCTTTAACTTTCTGAGTCAGATCATTGTAGTGTTCTTTTCTTCTCCTTGTGTAGAATATTGGAGATCCTAGCTAAGTTAAAGGGAACTTACCTCTCTGAAATCCAGTGATTGAGCCCACACTTTGGAAGAGGTGGCCTACCACATTGTTGTGCATGTAGTATTAGCTCTTTGATTTGTTGATCAGTTGGTCTAATGTTTCTTCATTTTGTCTGAGTACTTCAACAATCTTTCCCAAAGAATATGTATCAGTAGAAGCAAAGATGATTGTATCATCAACATATGCCAAATGATTTAACGGATCAGTCCATTTAGGCATCCCATATCCAAGGAACCTCTTGTCCTCAAAAAATTTGGTCATTGATCTTGTCAGAACTTCAAGCAGATAGGATAAACAAAGCTAGGGACAGGGGATCTCCTTGCTTAACTCCTCTTATTGACTTGAAAAATTCAGTTGCTTGACCATTTATTAGGATTGAATACTAATGGTTTGCCAGTAAACTCTAGATCTATGTAGTGCTCAGCAACCCCCTTTTTTTTTAGCACCTGAAGAAAAAACTTTCATGAAACCCTATCATATGTTTTTTTCATGACAAGCTTAATCACCACAGTAGTAGGTTTCCCTCTCAGTCTTATATTAGAAACTATTTCGTGTGTCAGCAAAATGTTTTCAAATATACTTCTTCCCTTATAGGTGAGCAAAATGTTCTTTTCTTTTCCAGTCTGTCATGCATGACCCTAGAAATGACCTTGTTGACAAAGTTGCTCAAACTTATAGGTCTTAAATCTGAATATGTTTGTACCTGTGATTTGTTTGGTAGCAGTACCAGGTTAGTGTGTGTACTTGATTTTGGTAGTGATGCACTTGACTAAAACTGTTGTACCATGTTGAATATGTCGTCCCCAACAATGTCCCAGCAAGTTTGGTAAAATAATACAGTAAAACCATCAGGTCCACTGGCACTATCTCCTAATAAAGCAAAACCTGATTCCTTCACCTCTTCAATTGTAGGAAATCTGCACAGCTCCATGTTTTGATCTAGGATCACATGGTGGGTACATTTTTAAGTAAGCCAAAGCTCGTAGGATCCCCTTTTTGTGTGAACTGCTTTTGGAAAAACTCTACTGCAGCCTCAGATATAAGGTTTTGTGATTCCAGCCAAGACTATCTTCATTTTGAATCCTTTTGAGTTGCAGCTTCTATCTCTTGCCATTCACATGGTTGTGAAAAAATCTTGTGTTCCTATCTCCTTTCAGCAAACCAATTCATGCCTGCTTATTGTTTCCAAAATTGCTCCTCAATGCTAAGACACTTCTTCAATTCTGCTTGGGCTTTTTGTAGTACAATTCTATTCTCGATTGTTGGTTTTCTTCAATAGCATCTCCTTAATCCTGACAATGTCTTCCCTGATGTCTAGCAGTTTGAAGATGTCACCAAAAGTCGATTTACTCCAATGGGATAGAGCAGTTTTCACTTTCTTCAATTTTTGTTTGAACATTATAAAGGGGTCACTAACAAAATCTGCAACCCAATTCTGTTGTACCACATCTTTGAAGGTGTCGTGAGTAGTCTAGAAATCAAGAAACTTAAAAGGTTTAAAAAACTGCATAGTGTCTTCCCTTAGCAATGGAGAATGGTCAAATTCAGTTCTTATTAGGTGCTCGACCTTAATATTTGGAAATAGAGTCTGGAAAGGTTGATTGACAAAAATCCTATCAAGCCTATTAAATATGCATTCTGCATTTGATCTTCTATTCCACCATGTGAAAGGACTTCCTTTGTACCCAGTGTCAAACAAACCTGAAGAATTAACACAGTATGCAAAGTCCTCAATCTCTGTTGGATGTATAGGCAGGCCTCCAATTTTCTCTTCCTCATCAAGAATCACATTGAACTCTCCTCCAGCAAGACAAGTTAATTCCATATTAGAAGCAAGGTAGTATAGGTTATCCCACAGTTCTAATCTATCTAGTGATGAACATTTAGCATACACAAAGGTCATCATAATGTGCTTCCCCATATCTTGATGATATATCTTGATTGTGAGTTATTAGACAGTGTTGTTCCCAAGCCCAGCCTTCTCCTGTAGTTTTGAAGTAACCTTTGTTTCTGGAAAGGTTCCATGAGTGCCATAATGAAAAAACCATGTTCCTTTTTCATGTTGATAACTCTTTGAAAGGCCTGTTGAGTCTTGACAGACCTTATGTTCCATATTAAGGTTTTAACCATTATCTAGTTGTTGATGCTGCCCTTTTGGGCAAGATTCTAGCTGGTGGTAGTGTTTCCTTAGCATGCATTTGCTTGCTTCCTTTCTTTCCATTTCTGGATGAGAACCTAGGTGACAAATCTCATTCTCTTGCGACAACATTAAATTTACCTGCAGTAGTATCATCATCACCTTCATCTGCCAGTTGTTGTTTGTCAATTAGAGCTGTATGAATTTCAACAGGCAGTTCCTTGTGTATGATGATATCATGGAGAATCTGATTGGGAGAGATCAGTAGCACATTGATTCGGATCTGCATTAGAGAACCTGTAGAAGAAGCACATGCAACGGGAGCAGTGGTAATTGATGTTGATTCCCTCTGTACTATTGCAAGCCCCATCTGGTCAAGGCCCCTGCTGGAGTCTGCTCACAAAGAAGTTGTAATTCTGATGTTGCCATTTGTTTTGAAATCTGTCCAACACCATCAGTACCCTGCTCCATGGGGAAACCTTCCAACAGATCAAATGCAACAGTTGGTAACATCTGCCCTGTGTTGCTATTATTCATTGCTTTCATGATTGCTGATGTATCTATTGGTTCCATACTTGTGTTGGCTATTTGATCTTCAATTCTAAAGGCTGGATTTGCTTCTAGGTTGATCTCAGCTTGTTGTACTTCATCACTGTAGAGTCGTGTAGCACCTTCTGTGGATTTAGGTGATTCCCCAATAGTCTGTGAATGCACTTCCTAGCCTGAGAGATTTAGGGTAACATTTAGGACTCGTTTTTTTGTTCCAAAGCTCCTTTGAACTCAGGTTGCTGTGGTTTCCTTTGGGGTTGTCCCTTTGAACCCAAGTTGTTGTAAATTTTGCGCTGCTTCATTGTTGTTTACTTCAGTTGTGGCTTGTATTTTGTTGGCACGCTCTAATATTGTATTGGAACTTGTATCTTCAAGGGGAGTAGCTCCAGAATCTGCAAGCTGTTTTTGGACTGTTCCTTTTTGTTTTGCAGTTCTTGCTGATGTTTGGGTTGATCTTGACCTTTGCTCATTTCTCTTACTTGTGAACTAATAACTGCAGGAGATTGAATTTCATCATCACGAACAGTGGAATGAAATTGTTTTATGGCATTATCTTCAGAGTTATCAATGTCAGCAAGAGGAGGATCCACCTCCTTTGGAATATCTGCCTGAGTAACCTCAGTTGTATCCTTAGGCCCCACTTTTCCACCATTAACTACTCGAGCATTGATTTTAGGATTTGAAATGGGATTGTTCATCGGTTCCAGGGCAACTGTTTCATCTGTTTGAAGCTGTATAACTGGTGATTTTTCTGCTTTGGACACATGTTTTGTATTTAATGTGAAAGTTTAATTTTTTAAATTAAAATGACTACATAATAAGTTATATTATATCTATACTCTATAGTTTGAGCATTCTCATCATAATTTTAAGAACATTATAATTAAGTTCAAATAGTCTTTCCCTTTCATTTCTAATAGTAAATTTGTAATAATTTTCTTTAATTTTGATATATTTTTAATCTAATATGTAGTCCTATTACGTTTTATGTGGCTCATTAACTTGTAACTTTAATTAATATCATTATCAACTACTATTCTTTAATATTATATAGATAAATATAATTTTATTAATCATACAATAGTATTTATTTTATTTTGAAAATATTGCTCGAAAATTTAAAATTATTTAAATTTATTAATAATATTTTAAGTATTTTATTTTTACTTTATTTTCTAAAGTTATGATTTATAAATATCTTCATATTATCTCTAATTTATTTGTATTATTCAATATTTTTAGTTTTTTTTTATTTTATCTATTAGACTTGAGTTACGTGGACTTATCCATATTATGACCTTTCTTATCATAATATAAAATAACTTTCTTATCCCTATTTAAAATAAATTTTACCCTTTTTTCTATGATAAAAAATTTGAATTTTTTATTTTTTTTTCTCTATATATTCTTTCATTTTGCTATTATATTATTCAATACCTAATTTTATTACATTGTCATGTGATTTTTTATTAGCTTGTTTGAATTAAATTTATTTCGACCATACTCATTCTAATATAATATAGATAAAAATTAAAAAGTGTTTCATCTGTAACTTTGACTTTATTGTTCATATTCCAAAATATGATTTTCTATCATATTTCAAAAAACAATCTCATCTCAAATTCAAAAAATACTTATCATTCTATTTTCTAAATTGGATCGCATTTTCAAAAAATCATGTTATGCTTTCAAACTTAAAGTAACCGCACTCCCAATTCAAATATTAATCATAGATAAATAATTCTTAATTGTTTGATAACATTATATTTATATTTTGTAGTAATATTTACTTATAAAATATTCATTGCCTGATTTATCAATATTAATATGACTTTATTATTTTTGTTATTAAAATAATTTTTACTGATTATTTAATTTTTTTCTAACATTATAAATAATTTGAATATTTTATATAAGATCTTATTTTGTTGCTTGAATTATTTATTTTTTAAAGTCAATAAACCTTTAGTATCTTAAGTAAATTTTAGTTTTATTTTATATTTTAACTTACTCCAAATAATAAATAGTCATAGGTTATCTAAATTTACGTCTTTCTATATATTTTATTTTTCTATTATATTTTTTAATTAATTTTTTACCTCCATATTTCTAGCTAATATAGAAGGAAAATCTATGAGTGGATCAATATATAAATATAAATTTGGATATAGATACAAATATACATATAAATATAAATATAGATAGATAGGTTAGATTTGTCTAAGATCTACTTAGATTATGTATAAGATTCATTCAACTACTTCCATTAATTATATTTTTATTTATTATTTCTAATTATTAATGTTGTCCTAAAATTGCCAAGTGGCTTCTGTAACGACTCGACAGGTCATTTTACTTTTTAGATCCCCGTTTCCCTAATTAAGAATCCTCGTATGTGCTTTCGCTATTTTATGACTAGCAGGGATGGTAGGATCGACTTGGAAGGGTTCGAGTTGAAATCAGAACACTTAATTCCTTAATATTGGCTTAAAAAGGGGTTAAGTTTGACTTGGGTCAAAATTTATAGTAAACAACCTCGGAATTGGGATTTGACGGTCCCAATAGATTTGTATGACGATTTTGTACTTAGGCGTATGTTGGGATCAGGTTTTAGATGACCCGGGAGTATTTCGGCATTTAATATTGAAAGTTGGCACACTGAAGGTTTTTCAAGTTATTTAAAATTGGTTTGGAGTAACGGACCTCGATAACACTAAAACCTACTCCAAACCAACTTTCAATGTTAAGCGCCAACTTTAAGGATTTGAAAAACCTTAAGACTTGCATGCAAAATTTGGTGTCATTCCGAGTATCTAAGTATGATTCGATGCATTTGGAGTAAGTTGGATAAAACTTGAAGTTCATAATTTGATTCAATTTGTTTTTGGGGTGCAGTTCTTAGTTTTGATATTGTTTTATGAGTTTTGAGAGTTCGAGCAGGCCCGTATTATGTTTATGGACTTGTTGGTGCAGTTGGACGGGGTCCAGGGGGCTCGGGTACGTGTTGGACCGCCCGACGCTAAGTCCAAAACTGTTGATGTGCTGGTTCTGGTTTCCTTCTTCGCGAACGCGGAAGGACCCTCGCGTTCGCGATGAAGGATTTGGGGACTGGAAGTTTTTTCTTTTCGCGTTCGTGGAGGCTTGGAACAATTGGCCTTCACGTTCGCAATTAGCGGGCCGTGTTTGCGTAGAAGCCTTGCCCTGGGCCCAGAAACCTCCGCTGCCTTTCGCGTTCGCGAGTGGAGGCCCAGGTTCGCAATGAGTGAGCTGCTAAGTGCACCGTGTTCACGAGTGCCTTCTTGCAATCGCGTAGAGTTATTTTCCTAGGTTCTTCACTTTAGCATTCGCAATCGCATAAGCTTGTCCGCAATCGCGATTAAGGCACATACCTGGACAAAATATTCTAAAAATGGGATTTGGGCCATTTTCTCTCATTTATCATTTCCTTGGCCGATTTTGGAGCTTCTTGAAGAGGGGTTTTTACCTAGCTATTGAAGGTAAGTAATTCCTACCCAATATAAGTTAAATACATAGGTTGTGGGAACATTTTAACATGTAAAATTGTGAAAATTATGGGTTTGGTTGAAAAACCTAGGTTCTGACAAAAATGAGGTTTAACAACGAAAATGATTATGGAATTAGATGAAAATTATGTATTTGAGTTCGTGTGGTTATGAGTAACATTTATCTTCAAAAATTTTTGGAATCTAGGCACGTGGGCCCGGGGATAAATTTTACGATTCTTCCAATTTGGGTTGGAAAATTACTCTAATAGCTAAATTATTAACTTTTGAGTGTATATTGATTAAATTATATAACATTTGGCTAGTTTTGGATTGTTCGGCACCAAGTTGGGTCCTTAGAGTGAATTTGTGGCCGGAAAGTGAGCTTTGAGACGAGGTAAGTCTCTTGCCTAACATTGTAAGCGGGAATTTACCCCATAGATATTTTAAATTACTATTTGCTTCTAATTGTGGGGGCTACGCACGCACGAGGTGACGAGAGTCCCTGCGGAGCTACTAATTATGCTTAAGTCCGGGTAGTTTTGGGATCTAAATCATGAAATACCTGTACTGTGGAGCAGCCCGAACGCCTCGGCAATATAATAGAGGCATCTATGGTTCGTGCCGCTTGACCCCCGCTAGTGTACTCAATATTCTATATCGGGTCGTACGACCTCAGCATAAATCGTGCGCGTTAATGCTTGGAACCCAAATACACTTGATATCATTTTTATGAGTTGAGAGGTTATAATTTATTAATTGACCCAAAATTTATTTGGAATTAGTATGTGTTAGTAGAAGACTTTTGGAATTTGCTATTTGTGAAAGAATCATTTAATCACTGCTTGTAGTTGTTATTATTATTCACATATTCCATGCCTATTTAGCATTCTTGTAATCTATTATTGGCCCATAGTAAGCGTCGATGTCGACCCCTCGTCACTACTTCTTCGAGGCTAGACTGGATAATTACTGGGTACATGTTGTTTATGTACTCAAGCTACACTTCTGCACTAATCGTGCAGAATTCGAGGCAGGTGCATCTGGCAATCATTTCGGTGCGCCACCCCCGTTACCCCGAGGCTTAGTGGTGAGCTGCTATCGGAATTTGTTCTGCAGCACCCGAAGTCTCTCTTTTGCATTTATTTTCTTTCTATTCTATTCCAGACAGTAGTTTAGTGTTTTGTATATTCTACAAGTTGCTCATACACTTGTAACACCAGGTCTTGGAACACATGCTTGTAGACTTTATGGTTTTGGAGCATTTATTTCACTGCATTTGCTCTCTCATTAGCAATCGCTTTACTTTATAAAATTTCTACTTTTTATTTTCTTAATAAATGAAATTCAACCACTTGGAAATTTACAAAAAAAAAAAGAAAGAACAATTACATGGTTAGTTCACTGTTGGCTTGCCTAGCAACGACGTTGGGCGCCATCACGACCTATAGGAGAAATTGTGTCGTGACCACATGGTATCAGAGCACTAGGTTTACGTAGGTCTCACGAGTTAGAAGCAGGCCTTATAGAGTCTTTCGGATCGGTGCGGAGACGTCTATACATATCTTCGAGAGGCTATAGGGTGTTAGGAAACTACTCCTTCTTCATCTCCTATCGTGCAATTGATGTTGTGCTAAGTATGTTTCTCTTATTCTCTCACAGATGGTGAGAACACGAACGACAGATGTACCCGACCGTGGAGGAGCTGCTGCACCATTGCTAGAGGCCGAGGCTGAGGCTGAGGAAGGGCTTCAACTCGTGGTAGAGGACGAGGGCGTCCTAGAGTTTCTCCAGCTATGCCACTAGTGGATCCCATAGAGAATCCTATTATTGAGGAGCAGGGAGAGGTACCTGCAGTGGAGCCGGCCTTAGTGGATTTCATGTCCGCGTCAGGATTCTAGGAGGTCATGGGTCGTATGTTGCGATTCATGAATTCTATCACTCATGCTGGTTTATTTCTAGTAGACCCAACCACGTCTTAGGTGGGAGGGGGAGCACAGATCCCTACTGCTCAGGCTCCAGGTCATGCAGCTGCCGTTTATCAAATCCTGGGTGCATTACACGTGGGCAGAGCTCAGCCAGTTGCACCAGCTATATACCTAAGCCCAGACCAGATGCGATCGGCGAGCCGCTGAAGCTATTGGATAGATAGACCAGGATACACCCTCCTGTCTTTAGAGGTGAGCGATATGAGGACCCTCAGAACTTTATTGATCGTTGTAGGGACATACTGCACAACATGAGGATATTGGAGTCCTACGGGATGGACTTTACCACCTTTCAACTGGAGGGCAGGGCCCGTAGATGGTGGTAGTCCTATCTTCTCGGCAGACCAGCAGTTCTCTTCCCATGACTTGGGACCAGTTTACACGCCTCTTCCTGGATAGATATATTCCACCCTCTTAGAGGGAAGAGTTGCGATTTCAGTTCGAGCAGCTCCAGCAAGGCCAGATGTTGGTGACCGACTATGAGGCGAGATTCTTTGAGTTGTCTCGCCATGCACTTATGATACTACCTATCGATGCAGAGAGAGTGTGGAGGTTCGTTGTGGGTTTGCACTCTGGTATCGAGGCCGCTATGGCCCGAAGGTTGAGATGGGGACTTCGTACGAGCTGGTTGTGGAGATAGCTCAGAGGATCGAGGATGTTCGTCAGCGGAGCCGAGAGCAGGTGACGAGGGATAAGCGATTTTGATATTCTGGAGGGTTCAGTAGTGCTGCGGTTGGGGGCAGAGGTCAGTTTGTGAGGGGTCAGTCTAGCAGGCCCACATATCCAGCACCACCGCCTCCTCGGGGTGCTACAGTGGCGGCCCTATTTCAGCGCCATTCCAGAGAGCTCCTACCATCCACCAGCTATTCAGGGTCCCTGCAGTGGGCCTTCAGGCCATCAGGGCCAAACTTCAGGTCAACTTTCCACCGTACTGATAGATTATTTCGAGTGTAGGGATCTTGGTCATATGAGGAGGTTCTGCCCCAAGCTTCGGAGCAAGGCAGTACAGCAGTCTCAGCAGCCTATGATTACAACGGTAGTTGTCACACCAGTCGTCTGGCCGCCCAGAGGCGAAGGGCAGGTAGGTAGGGGCTGCCCTAGAGGTGGAGGCCAGTCAGGTGGCGCTCTAGCTAGGTTGTTACAACCCATAATTCTGTAAGTTAGATCACGTCGTAAGATAGTCTACATATAAGGGCCTGAGAATCGGAAAAGAGTTCAAAAGTCAAGAAAAGAGCAAAAGGCGTCGCAAAGTTGGGTATGCTACCGCAAAACCCACGTGCGAGCCGCATATCTAACATTGAAATCGCAGACCAAGATAGACTTCTGGACAAAGACCAGTGCCAGAAATGCGGTCATAAATGCGATCGCATTTCTGAGATGCGAACTGCATATCAGGTCTAATGTATCGCACACTGAAACAGATTTCTGGACAGAAATCTATGTCAGGAATGCGGTCAGTATGCGATCACATACTGAAAATGCGGACCGCAAAACTGACCTCCTGGGTCGTAGAATGAGACAAATTTCTGGGCTGAGTTTCGCGACCAGAATGCGAACCGCATGTTGGTTCTGCGACGAAAATGCGATGGCAGACCTGTTGGCGTCAGACACGTGTGTCACTTAATTGCCGACCTTTAAAAGGAGCATAACCTAGATATTTCACCATTATTTCAAACCTTGAACACGAAATAGAACCCCCTGCGACCCCTTCTCAAAATCCCACACAAGCCCTAATCAATTTCCCTCTTCTTCAAGATCTAATTGAGAGTGAAGTCCAGAGTTTGAAGAATCAAGGAAAGGCCCTAACTGATTTTCCTCTCTTTCAAGCCCTAATTGAGAGTGGAAACCTAGAGGTTGAAGAACCAAGGAAGAGGGTTGAGCTACCCAACATGCAAGGTAAGTTACTGCTCTCTTTCATGAATTATTTATCCTGGGAATTCTTGGAAATTCATTTTATGCATATCGGAAGCCGTGGGTTCAAGTTAATTACTAATAATGGAATGGGTTGTGGTTGTGTTGGGTTGCATGTCTTACTACTATTGTTGTGGAGTTTTGGAGGAAGAAGGGTGTGGAGAAACACCTTATAAATTTAGGGCTGTGGTTGATTGTAACTATAACATTTAGAGGATAACGATAGAATCGTTTCTTTCATTGTAGACTAAGGAATTGTGACAGTGCGTAGCTTGAAATTGGCGCAGAAAATACCAGGTATGTGAGACTATTGCTTTCCTTCTTTTGCACGACTCCGATTGTACATCACACAATGAACGAGCCCCCAAAGATACTCTACTCTTAGAAGGTAGGAGTGCTTATATTGTTTCCCTTCTTATGGGAAGATTGATGTGTATTAATTCTTCGAACTTACGTCTCTTTGAAAGGTTCAGAAGGTATGATTCCTATGAGTCCAACATGCATTACTTATTTTACTCTACCGAGTCGCGCTATAGTCGGCCGGGTACGGCACCTATTGTGCAACCACTAATCAGTTGGGTATAAAGATGATAAGGCCCATAGAGGCGCATGTATATGATGATGATGAGGCCCACAGAGGTGTATATATATGTATACGAGGATTTTAAAAGGATATATGTATATGCATATGCACGTCAGGCATTTCATGGTTAGTCGCCCTCAGAGGCATTCAGATGGTACAGGTTGTATGTTTCTTATCCCAACGCACATTATTGTTCTTGTATTATGTTTTACTGTCTTACATACTCAGTACTTTATTCGTACTGACGTCCTTTCTTCTGTGGACGCTGCATGTCGTGCTGCAGGTCCTACAGACACATACACGAGGCTCCTCCACCACAGTAGGCTGCCAAATTCAGCGGATATTGGCGAGATTCATTCTTCAGACTTGTCGTGGTCTTGGTATGCATTTTGTAGTAGGCATTATGGGCATGTCAGGGCCCTGTTCCGACACAGGTTGCATTGATTGTCTTCTTGTAGAGGCTCATAGACAATAGACAAGGGTTGATTCATGTATAGTTAGAAATTGCCTTGTCGGCAGATGTATTTTGTTGTGTAGTTTTTGCATTGCAGCCTTGTTAGCCATAATATATATGTATGTACATGTTATTATCGAAAAGTTTAAGCTGATCATGATTATTGTTTGCTATTTATACTAGCCTCGTCGGTCCTTATAGACAATAAGAGAAGTGTGATGATAGGTACGTCGGCACTCGGCAAGTAGGGTCCGGGTGCCAGTCGCGGCCCTCCGGCTTGGGTCGTGACATAGGTTCTATGCTTTTCCAGCTAGACCAGATGTAATAGCCTCAGATGCCATGATCATATGTATTATTTCTGTCTGCGGTAGGGATTCTTCAGTATTATTTGATCTAGGGTCTACATATTTATATGTTTCATCTCTATTTGCTCATTTTCTGGGTGTTCGTCATGAGTTCTTAGGTACTCCTGTTTATGTATCCATACCAATGGGTGATTCTATTGTTGTGGATCGGATCTATTGGTCCTATATCATGACTTTCTGTGGTTATGAGACTAGAGCTTCTATTTCTTGATATGACCGACTTTGAGATCATCCTGGGCATGGACTGGTTGTCTCCATATCACGCCATTCTTGATTTCTATGCCAAGACTATTACCTTGGCGATGCTAGAGTTGCCTAGATTGAAGTGGAAGGGTTTTTCATCAGTGCATCTAGTAAAGTCATCTATTTTCTGAAGGCTCGACATATGGTTGAGAAGGATTGTTTGGCTTATCTAGCATATGTTCAAAATACTACTACAGAGACTCTAGCGATTGGTTCAATGCCCATGATCTAGGAGTTCTCCGATGCGTTTCCTTCTGACCTACCAAGCATGCCACCAGATCGTGATATCGATTTCTGTATTGATTTGGCTCCAAGTACTCAGCCTATCTCTATTCTACCGTATCGCATGGCTCCGAAAGAGTTGAAAGAATAGCTTGAGGAGTTGCTAGAAAAGGGTTTCGTTAGACCGAGTATGTCGCCTTGGGGTGCACCATTGTTATTCGTACTGAAGAAAGATGGGACAATGTGGATGCACATTTATTATTGCTAGTTGAACAAAGTTACCATTAAGAACAAGTACTAGTTGCCGCGTACTGATGATTTGTTTGACCAGTTGTAGGGTGCCAAGGTGTTCTCTAAGATGGACTTGAGATTGGGGTACCATTAGGTGAAGATTCGTGATTTCGGATGTTCCGAAGACAGCTTTACAGACTAGATATGGCCACTATGAGTTTCTAGTGATGTCCTTCGGTTTGACTAATGCCCCGATGGCGTTTATGGATTTGATGAACCGGGTGTTTAGGCCGTATATTGATTCGTTTGTCATTGTCTTCATTCATGACATTTTGATCTACTCGCGTAGCATGGAGGAGCACGAGCAACATTTGAGAGTGGTGCTTCAGACCTTGCGGGAACAGAAGCTATATCCTAAGTTCTCCAAGTGTGAGTTTTGGTTAATTTCTGTGGCATTCTTGGGGCATGTTGTATCGGGCGAGGGTATTAAGGTAGATCCCAAGAAGATCGAGGCAGTTCAGAGTTGGCCTCGTCCTACCACCACGACCGAGATCAGGAACTCTTAGGGTTAGCAGGTTATTATCGTCGGTTTGTGAAGGGCTTCTCATCTATTACATCACCTTTGACTAGATTGACTCAGAAGGGTGCTCAGCTCAGATGGTCCGATGTTTGAGAAGCGAGCTTTCAAAAGCTCAAGACCGGCTTGACTTCCGCACCGGTGTTAGTTGCCTTCCCGTTTAGGGATGTATACTGTGTATTGTGACGCTTCACGCGTTGGTCTGGGTTGTGTATTTATGCAGGAGGGGCGAGTTATTGCATATGATTCATCAGCTGAAGCCTCATGAGAAGAATTACCCCGTACATGATTTGGAGTTGGCCGCGATAGTTCATGCTCTTAGATCTGCAGGCATTATCTTTATGGTGTATCCTGTGAGGTTTACACCGATCGCAGCTTGCAGCATTTGTTCAAGCAGAGGGATCTCTATTTGAGGTAGCACATGTGGCTTAAATTACTAAATGATTCTGATATTACCATCCTTTATCATCCGAGCAAGGCAAATGTGGTTGCGGATACCTTGAGCAGAAAGGCGGGGAGTATGGGTAGTTTGGCACTCATTTCAACAGAGGAGACCATTGGCTTTGGACATTCAGTCCTTGGCTAACGGACTTGTGATGTTGGATATTTCAGAGCCTAGTCGAGTTCTTGCATGCATCGTTGCCCAGTCTTCACTATTTAAGTAGATCAAGGCTCGCCAGTACGAAGACCCACACTTATTGGTTCTCAGAGAGACGGTACTACAGGGTGGTAACAAGGAGGTTACTATCGGGGAGGATGGTGTTTTACTACTCCAGGGTTGTCTATGTGTTCCTAATAATGATGGATTGAGGGAAAAGATTCTAGAGGAGGCACACAGTTCTCGGTATTCTATTAATCCAGGTTCTACGAAGATGTATCGCAACCTAAGGCAGCATTATTTGTGGCGGCGAATGAAGAAGGACATAGTTGAGTATAGCGAGGTGCGTAAATTGCCAGCAGGTTAAGTATGAGCATCAGAGGCCAGGTGGCCTACTCCAGCAGATGGTTATACATGAGTGGAAAGGGGAGCGCATTACTATGGACTTCGTAGTTGGGTTGCCACGGACCTTGAGGAAATTTGATGCAATTTGGGTCATTGTTGACAAGTTGACCAAGTCGGCACACTTCATTCCGGTTGTGACCACGTATTCTTCAGAGAGATTGGGCTAGATTTACATTCTGGAGTTTGTTCGGTTGCATGGTCTGCCTGTTTCCATTATATCAGATAGAGGCCCTCAGTTTACTTCGCATTTATAGAGGGCAGTACAGAGTAAGTTGGGGACCTGGGTAGAGCTCAGCACAACCTTTCATCCGCAAACCGACGGGCAGTCAGAGCGGACGGTTCAGATCTTGGAGGATATTCTCAGAGCATGCGTGATTAACTTCAGAGGGCAATGGGATCGATTTTTGTCTTTGGCCGAGTTTGCTTACAACAACAGTTATCAGTCCAATATCGAGATGGCTCTATTTGAGGCCTTGTATTGTCGGGGATGTCATTCGCCTATCTGGTGGTTTGAGCCCAGCAAGGCTAAGTTACATGGTACTGATTTGGTGAAGAATGCCCTAGAAAAGGTAAAGTTGATTCAGGAGCGACTTCGCATAGCACAGTTCAGACAGAAGAGTTACGCGGATCAAAAGGCGCGTGATATATCATTTATGGTGGGCGAGAAGGTTCTATTGAAAGTCTCACCGATGAAGGGAATCATGAGGTTCGGGAAGAAGGGCAAGTTGAGCCCAAGGTTTATAGGTCCATTTGAGGTGTTGACACAAGTTGGGGATGTTGTTTATGAGCTTGTCTTGCCTCCCAGTCTATCGGGAGTTCATCCGGTTTTCCACTTGTCTATGCTCCGGAAGTATTATGCCGACAGGTTTCATGTGTTAGACTACAACACGGTTCAGCTAGATGAGAGCCTGGGTTGTGAGAAGGAGCCAGTTGCCATTGTTGACAGGCGGGTTTGCTAGTTTAGCTCCAAGAAGATTTCTGCGGTGAAGGTTCAGTGGAGGGATCAACCAGTCGAGAAGGCGACTTGGGCGACCGAGGAGGACACGCGGAGCAGATATCCACACTTATTCGGCACTCCAGGTACGATTCTAGGTCCGTTCGAGGACGAATGTTTGTTTAAAGGTGAAGAATGTAACGACCCAACCGGTTGTTTTGCTTTCTAGATCCCCGTTCCCTTAATTATGACTCCCCGTATGCGCTTTTAGTGTTTTATGACTTGCGTGGACTGTTAGTTCGGGCTTGAAAGGGTTTTGGTTGAAATCAGAACACCTGGTTCCATAATACTGGCTAAAAAATTGATTAAGTTTGACTTGGGTCAACATTTGTAGTAAACGACCTTGGAACCGGTATTTCACGGTCCCAATAAATTTGTATGATGACACAGAGGCATTAGAACTGGTTTCTTATCGACTACGGAACTTAGCAGTGTTCTGGTATGATAGTTGGGAGAGGTCCAGGGGTCCCAATGCTTCCCCACCAGTATGGAATGAATTCTCTGAGGCATTCCTACGCCACTACTTGCCAGTTGAGGTATATTGAGCCAAGGCCGATAAGTTCTTGAATCTTAAGCAGGGAAATATGAATGTACGAGAGTACAGTATGTAGTTTGACTCTCTGGCAAGGTATGCCCCCCACATGATGGCAAAAATGAGCGACAGGGTTCACTTGTTCGTGAACGGGTTGGGGCCGCATTTAATAAATGAATGCACCACGGCCTCCTTGATTGAGGGCATGGATATCTCCCGTATTCAGGCCTATGCCCAGACTATAGAGGACCGTAAACGCCAACAAAGGGCGGATAGGGAGCAGGAGAGGTCCCAGCATAGGAGGACAAGAATTGAGGGGTATTTTGGTGATTCTAGAAGTAGTGTGAGGCCCTAGTTTTCGAGGAGCTCAGCACCACCTGGGTCTAGTGCCCCTCGACAATTTCAGAGCTCGCGGGCATCAAGCTCGCCATATCACAGGGCTACTAGTCAGATGCGATCCTCAATGCCTCGTTGTGAGCAGTGCGGAAGGACCCACTTTGGACCTTGCCGTTGGAGTTCGGATGGATGTTATTATTGTGGACAGCCCGGTCACATGATGCGAGACTGTCCTCATAGAAGGGATGGTGGCATGGCTCACCAAACTGGATCTGCTGCTGGTTCTTCCTCATCTATTCGACCTCCAGTACGGGGTCCTCAGCAGCCAGCAGTTCGTGGCAGAGGTAGCGGTGCAATGTCGGGCCCAAGCGGTGTTCAAAACCGAATATATGCTCTAGCGGGCTGACAGGACCTTGAGTCATCTCCAGATGTCGTCACAGGTATACTATCAGTGCTTTCCCATGATGTGTATGCATTGATTGATCTCGGGTCCACGTTATCTTATGTTACGCCCCTTGTGGCTGATAAATTTGATATTGCACCCGAATTATTAAGCAATCCCTTTGTGGTATCCACTCCAATAGGAGATTCCGTTATTGCCAGGAAGGTATATAGAGGCTGCATTGTGATGATCTGTAATCGTCCCACCTCGGCAGATTTAATTGAGTTAGAAATGATCGATTTTGATGTGATAATGGGGATGGACTGGTTGGCATCGTGTTATGCTAGTGTCGATTGTCATACAAAGGTGGTTAAATTCCAATTTCCTGACGAACTTGTCCTTGAATGGAAGGGGAATTTTGCTACACCGAAAGGTAGGTTTATTTCCTACCTTAAGGCAAGCAAGATGATCTCTAAGGGTTGTATCTACCACCTTTTTCGCGTCATGGATACGAAGGCGGAGCCACCTATCCTACAGACGATTCCAGTAGTCAATGAATTTCCGGATGTCTTTCCAGATGAACGTCCAGGTCTTCCTCCTGAAAGGGAAATCGAGTTTGGCATCGATGTGTTGCCTGATACTCATCCAATTTCTATCCCTCCATACAGAATGGCCCCGACAGAATTACGGGAATTAAAGGTACAGTTGAAGGACTTGTTGGATAAAGGCTACATTAGGCCTAGCACTTCACCTTGGGGTGCACCAGTCCTGTTCGTACGAAAGAAAAACGGATTGTTACGAATGTGTATCGATTATCGTCAGTTGAATAAGGTCACCATAAAGAACAAGTACCCACTTCCAAGAATTAATGACTTGTTCGACCAGCTCCAGGGAGCTAGATATTTCTCCAAGATTGACCTGCGCTCGGGGTATTTTCAGTTAAGGGTCAAGGAGAAAGACATTCCGAAAATAGCCTTCCGGACTAGATATGGGTATTTTGAATTTCTAGTGATGTCATTCGGGCTAACCAATGCCCCGGCCGCTTTCATGGACCTCATGAACACTGTGTTCAGGACTTATCTAGATGTGTTCATGGTGGTATTCATCGATGATATCTTGGTATATTCCCGCTCAGAGGCAGAGCACGTGGGTCACTTGCGGATAGTGTTGTAGACCATTCGGGACCACAGGCTATATGCAAAGCTCGCCAAATGTGAGTTTTGGCTGAACTCAGTGTCATTTTTAGGCCACGTGATATCTGATGAAGGTATTAGTGTCGATACCCAAAAGATCGACGCAGTCAAGAATTGGCCAAGGCCTACTACACCATCAGAAGTCCGTAGCTTCTTGGGGTTAGCCGGATATTATAGGCGGTTTGTAGAAGGATTCTCTTCTATATCCGCGCCTTTAACTAAGCTGACCCAGAAAGCTGCCAAATTTCAATGGACAGATAGTTGTGAGCGGAGCTTTCAAGAACTGAAAGATCGATTAACATCCGCTCCAGTCCTTGCTCTTCCCGACGAAACTGAGGGTTATGCGGCATATTGTGATGCCTCCGGCATAGGTTTGGGATGTGTACTGATGCAGCATGGGAAAGTGATTGCTTATGCTTTGAGACAGTTGAAGAAGCATGAAAAGAATTACCCTACCCATGACCTGGAACTGGCTGCTGTGGTGTATGCCTTAAAGACGTGGCGACACTATCTCTATGGTGTCCATGTCGACATCTACACAGACCATAAAAGTTTACAGTACATCTTCAGCCAAAGGGAGCTAAATTTGAGACAACGACGTTGGCTTGAATTACTGAAGGACTACGACGTTGAGATATTGTATCATCCGGGCAAGGCCAATGTTGTGGCCGACGCCCTCAGTCGTAAGTCGATGGGAAGTTTGGCACACGTTGCAGGTAAACGAAGTTTAACCAAGGAACTTCATCAGCTAGCGAGTATGCGAGTTAAATTGTTAGACTCCGAAGGTGGAGGTATTGTTGTACATAACACATCCGAACCATCTCTCGTAGCCGAGGTAAAAGCACGGCAATACGAAGATCCCACCTTGAGGCAATTGAGAAAAGGTGTTCAGCAAGGTAGGATCTCAACTTTCGAGATCGCAGGAGATGGGACCTTGAGGTGTCAAGGTCGATTGTGTGTGCCTGATGTAGCAGATTTGCGAGAGAGGATCATGAGGGAAATCCACCAATCCAGGTATTCCATCCATCCTGGCTCGACCAAAATTTATCATGATGCTAAGGAACAATATTGGTGGAATGGAATGAAGAAGTCAATTGCAAAATTCGTAGCTCAGTGTCCTAATTGCCAACAGGTAAAAGACAGAACATCAAAAACCTGGTGGACTGCTTCAGGATATAGAAATTCCGACTTGGA
Source organism: Nicotiana obtusifolia (assembly GCA_002018475.1). Lineage (NCBI taxonomy): Eukaryota > Viridiplantae > Streptophyta > Magnoliopsida > Solanales > Solanaceae > Nicotiana > Nicotiana obtusifolia. Next base: position 36,961 of record MCJB01015928.1, read on the forward strand.
AATGGGAGGTGATTAACATGGACTTCATTGTTGGATTACCTCGCTCCAATCGTAAGTTCGACTCCATCTGGGTGATAGTGGATCGGCTTACCAAGAGTGCTCACTTTCTACCAGTTAAGGCAACCTACACAGCTGAGGATTATGCAAAGCTGTACATCAAGGAAATTGTTAGGCTTCATGGGGTGCCAATGTCTATTATATCAGACAGAGGAGCCCAGTTTACAACTAACTTCTGGAAATCTTTTCAGAAAGGTTTGGGTACACAAGTAAGTCTCAGCACAGCCTTCCACCCGCAAACTGACGGACAAGCTGAACGTACTATCCAAACACTCGTGGATATGCTGAGAGCATGTGTCTTAGATTTCAAGGGAAGTTGGGATGACCATCTCCCACTTATAGAGTTTGCGTACAATAACAGCTACCACTCCAGTATAAAAATGGCCCCATATGAGGCATTGTATGGGAGGAAGTGTAGATCGCCAATTGGGTGGTTCGAAGTTGGTGAAACTGAGCTGTATGGCCCGGATTTGGTCCATCAAGCCGTAGAGAAAGTACGAATGATACAGGGACGATTGAAGACTACACAAAGTAGGCAAAAGTCCTATTCCGACGTCCGACGTCGTGATTTAGAGTTTCAGGTTGGCGAGTGGGTGTTCCTGAGAGTCTCACCCATGAAGGGTGTTATGCGTTTTGGGAAGAAGGGTAAATTGAACCCGAGGTACATCGGTCCGTACAAAATCCTTCGGCGGATTGGATATGTTGCTTATGAATTAGAGCTACCCTCTGAGATGGAATTTGTCCATCCGATGTTCCATGTGTCCATGTTGAGGAAATGTGTCGGAGACCCTTCCCGGGTCGTCCCCACCCAAGACATAAAAATCACCGAGGACCTAACTTACGAAGAGGTACCAGTGGCTATATTGGACCGACAGGTCCGCAAGTTAAGAACAAAGGATGTGGCCTCGGTCAAGGTGTTGTGGAGGAACAGGAATATGGAAGAAATGACATAGGAAGCGGAGGAAGAAATGAAGTCTAAGTATCCGTACCTGTTTCCCTATGTAAATAATGGAGGTGCCGAGGAAACGCGGAGCGAATGAAAAAGAGAAGCATCCCCACGAGGTAAATAAGAACTTGACTCTTCATGATTACCTTTCATTTAATGCTGGGATTTAGTGGCGTCCGAACGAAGCCTATAGAAGCTGAAACCCCCTCCCCCCTACAGTAATACCTTTCATGAATCCATACATTCGGGGACGAATGTTCCTAAGGGGGGGAGAGTGTTACGACCCGTAAATCCGTACGTTCAAATACACTGTGAAATAGCTCACATATGAGGACCCAAGAACCCGAAAAATGGTTTAAAGTTAAGAAAAGAACAAAGGTGTCGCATAGCTAGGTATGCGGACCGCAAAGCACAAATGCCGACCGCATATCCAGCATAGGGGTCGCAAATCGAGAATGAATTCTGGTCTGGAAATGTGTCAAAAATGCAGTTAGTATGCGAACCGCATAACTAAAATGCGGACCGCAAATGTGACATATTCCGTCGAAGAATGGAACAGAGTTCTGGGCTGAAGTTGATTCAAAAATGCAGCCAGAATGGGAACCGCATAACTCAAATGCAGACCGCATAAATGACACCCTCCATCGCATAGTGAGACAGCAACCTGGGTGAGAATGAACGTCTAAAATGCGACCAGAATGCGATCGCATTGTTGAAAATGCGAACCGCACTCTGGCCCTTCTGCGTCGCATAATGCGACAGATTTCTGGGGTAAGAATTGCGACCAAAATGCGGACCGCATACCCTGTTTGCGGTGGGTATGCGATCGCAAACCTGAAAATTTTCAGGAACGTGTGCCACTTACTCCTAGGCCTATAAAAGGGACCCAAACCCGTCCCTTCTTCATTTTTATAAGTCCCAGCATAGTAGAGAGCCCTAAACGACCCTTCTCAAAGCCCTCACATCAAAACAACCAAATCCCTCTCTTCCAAACTCTAAATTGAAGAAGGGGAGTAAGAAATTGAAGAACTAAGGGAAACCCTAGCTGCCTTTTCCCCTCCTACAAACCCACATTGAAGGCAAAGAACTAGAAATTGAGGGATTGAAGAAGAAGGTCAAATAATTCACATGCAAGGTAAGTTACTACTCCCTTTTATGTGGTTTTCCCTTAAACATTCATGATAGGTGGTTGCATGCCTGAAAGAACCTATGGAAATGTAACTAGAAGCCATGAAATTGAAATAAGTAGGGTTAAACGGAATGGGTTGTGGTTATCGGGGGTTGTAAATAGGTTGCATGTGCTGTAAATGCATTTAACAACGTTTAGGGGGAAAAAGGGGTGTAAAGAATCACCACATGAATTTAGGGAAATCTTGGATGGTGATAGATATCAAGCGTAGTAAGTAACCATTGAACTATTCTTTAAATGTAGACTAAAGAATTGTGGCAAAATGCGTAGCTTGAGAACCGACTCAATAAGTACCAGGTATGTAAGACTATACCGCTCTTTCTTTTGCACGATTCCTATTGAATACAATGCCACGAATGAGCCCCAAAAGAACATTCTATTCTTAGGAGCTAGTGTTGCTTATGTTATTCTTCCCTCTATGGAATGATTATCCTTGCTTCATGGTAACAATGTTGACGGAAGTCTTTGAGTCCTATAATTATATTGTTAAAAAAAATAAAAAATAAATGTATCCTTAATTACATGAGAAAGGAGGGGTAATAAATGTAACAAGTCAAGAACACAAGTCATAATTAAGCTCGCAATGTATTACGTGTATATCTATATATGTATGATTGAATTCGTATGACCGAGCCTAATGAAGGCCGGGTAGGGGCCCACAGAGGCATATGTTATGACCGAGCCTAGTACGGCCGGGTATGAGCCCAGAGAGGCATATGTTATGACCGAGCCTAGTATGGCCGGGTATGAGCCCATAGAGGCATATGTTATGACCGAGCCGAGTACGGCCGGGTAGTGCATGCTATGAGACGATAAAGAGCCCATGGGGCGTATGTGATTGTGTGTTAACGTGTACATAAATGGTTTCGGTAACATTAAATGTATATGAAAATGACAAGCCCACAGTGGCGCAGATAGTGGGTTAAGGTAACGATTACATAACGCACCCGAGAATGTGAATGTATTTGAAAATGGCAAACTCGCAAAGGTAATAGTACGATGCTGTAATGATGGAAATAGGCAATATAACAACGACGCAATGGAAGCATGTAATTAGACATAAATATTACTACGTGTCATGGTAGCCTCCCTCAGAGGTAATTCCGTTGCTACGAGTTACATGTTTCTATCCTGATGCTTATATTACTGCTCTTATATTGTGTTTCCTGTCTTATATACTCAGTACATTTTCCGTACTGACGTACTTTATTTTGTGGATGCTGCATATCGTGCTGCAGGTCCTAATAGATTGACAGACGGAGCTCCCCCACCGCAGTAGGCCACCAGTTCAGCAGACATAGCGAGATTCATCTTTCGAACTTGCTACATTTGGGTATGCATTTTGTATAGACATTTTGGGCATGTCGGGGCCCTGTTCCAACATAGGATGTTAATGTCTGTTCTTGCAGAGGCTCAATAGACAATATCTGTAGTGTATAGACAAATGTTGGTTATGTATAAACAGGTGTCAAGTTATATCCACGTTTTGTAAATCTTATGCCTAGAACGCAGTAACACGTTTTTCACGGATATATATACATATGTATGTATGCATGTGCACGGAGTGTGTCTCCTATGAATGGTCCAATTAAATGATCTTTTTGTTCGAAATAATAAGATAGCTGAAACGAAGGGTTCGTCGGTACTCTGCAAGCAGGGTCCAGTGCCCGTGTCACGGGCCCGCCGGGCGGGGCGTGACACGAGGTCCCGGAGGGCTCGGGTGTGTCTCGGACCGCCTGGAGCTAAGTCCAAAACTGCTGGTGTGCTGGTTCTAGTTTCCTTATTCGCGAACGCGGAAGGACCCTTGTATTCGCGATGAAGGATTTGGGAACTGGAAGCTTTTTGCCTCGCATTCGCAGAGGCTTGGAACTATTGGCCTTCGCGTTCACGATTGGCGGGCCGCGTTCGCATAGAAGCCTGGGCCTGGGCCTGGGAATCTCCACTGCCTTTCGCGTTCGCGACTGGAGGCCCGCGTACGTGAGTGCCTTCTCACGATCGCATAGAGTTATTTTCCTTGGTTCTTCAATTTAGCTTTGGCGATCGCGTAAGCTTGTCTGCGATCGGATTATGGCACAGACCTGGGCATATTGTTTTAAAAACGGGACTTAGGCTATTTTTTCTCATTTGTCATTTTCTTTTCCAATTTTGGAGCTTCTTGAAGAGGGGTTTTTACCTAGCTATTGAAGGTAAGTAATTCCTACCATAGGTTCTGGTAGATTTTAGCATATAAAATTATAAAAATTATAGGTTTAGTTAAAAAAACCTAGATTCTGATAAAAATGAGGTTTAACAACGAAAATGATTATGGAATTGAGTGAACATTATGTATTTGAGTTTGTAAGGTTATGGGTAACATTTATCTTCGAAAATATTCGAAATCTGGGCACGTGGCTCTGACGGTGAATTTTAGGAATCTTTCAATTTGGGTTGAAAAATTATTGTAATAGCTAAATTATTAACTTTTGAGTGTATATTTATTAATTTATATAACATTTGGCTAGTTTAGGATTGTTCGCTACTAAGTTGGGTCCTTAGAATGAATTTGTGGCCGGAAAGTGAGCTTTGAGACGAGGTAAGTCTCTTGCTTAATCTTGTAAGAGGAAATTTACCCCATAGGTATTTTAAATTACTATTTACTTCTAATTGCGGGGGCTACACACGCACGAGGTGACGAGAGTCCGTGCATAACTACTAATTATGCTTAAGTCCGGGTAGTTTTAGGACCCAAATCATGAAATACTCTTAATGTTTACACTGTACTTGTTAAATTAAGTGCTAAATTATATTGAAATTTCATAAAGGATTCGTAAAGATCGAATTTCACTTACTTTGAGTTTTGGGGAGTTACTTGACCTTTCATAAAAATTGTATTTTTGTGTGTATTAGTCCTGTAATAGCCTTCTAAATGGATGTGCATAGAGTATTCCCTTTTCTAGTACAGCAGCCCGAACGCCTCGGCAATATAATAGATGCATCTATGGTTCATGCCGCTTGACCCTCGACAGTGTACTCAATATTCTAGATCGGACCGTACGACCTCGACATAAATCGTGCGTGTTAATGCTTGGAGCCCGAACACACTTGATATCATTTTTAATAGTTGAGAAGTTTTAATTTATTTATTGGCCCGAAATTTATTTGGAATTAGTATGTGTTAGTTGAAGACTTTCTGAATTTACTATTTGTCAAAGAATCATTTAATCATTGCTTGTTGTTGAGTTGTTATTATTATTATTATTATTATTCACATATTTCATGCCTATTTAGCATTCTTGTAATTTATGTTGGCCTATAGTAAGTGTCGATGTTGACCCCTCGTCACTATTTCTTCGAGGTTAGACTGGATACCCACTGGGTAATATTGTTTATATACTCATGCTACACTTTTACACTAATCGTGCAGGATTGAGGCAAGTGCATCTGTCAGTCATTGCGGCGCGCACCCCCATTACCCCGAGGCTTAGTGGTGAGCTGCTTTCTGAGTCCGTCCTACAGCACCCGGAGTCTCTCTTTTGCATTTATTTTCTGTCTATTCTATTTCATATAGTAGCTTAGTATTTTGCATATTCTACTATTTGCTCATACACTTGTGACACCAGATCTTGAAACATAAGCTAGTAGACTTTATGATTTTGGAGCATTTATTTCACTGCATCTGCTCTCTCATTAGCTTTTGCTTTACTTTATTGAATTTTCTATCTTTATTTTCTTAATAAATGAAATTCAACCACTTGAAAATTTACAAAAAAAAAACAGAATAATTATATGGTTAGTTCACCGTTGATTTGCCTAGCGGCTACGTTGGGTGCCATCACGGCCTATAGGAAAAATTGAGTCGTGATAATTTTATTATAACTTGCCATTTGACTTAACCATAATCCATAGTACCTACCTTTTAATATAATATTGATTCTCTTTTTAGCCTAACCACTAAACACTTGTCCGAATTCATACAATAGACTCTAAAGATAATATATTCATCAAATTTTGACAATGTTTAATTTTAAAGGAATTTTGATCATTTGTATGCATATAAAATTGACGTTGTCTGCTAAGACCCTCGAATTGTACGCATGTTCTAATTCAAGCAAACTATTTTGACTCTCGTCTCCCTCTCCCTCTCCATCTCCCTCTCCCACTCCCCCCTCCCCTATATATATATTTAAAACTCTTTACTAAAACTAGATTGAAAAAAAAACTGAACATTGTAAGACATGTTAATAATTTCTGAACCATGATGTCTAATCTCCCCTAATATTGGTCCATTTAAACACATAGTTCCAGTTTACAAAGTATTTTTAAATTGGGAAATGATTTAACATAAACTTCCTACTATACCTTTAATGAGAGGCTTTTAGAGCCACAAAATATTATGACATGTTTAAGACAATAAGTTTTAAAAGAATTATATCTACTAATATTATAGCTTGTTTAGGACCATATGTCTTAAAAGTCCTCAGTTCTTTTTTAAACTTTATGCACGATCAAATATGCTGACATAAATTAAAACAGAAAAAGTATTACTTTAGACATAATTAAGAAAGGGACGGGGAAAACCCTAAATTAATCATGTGGTTTTGGCACCAACCTTCCGTGATGATGATGGCATATTGCTGTAGGAATCAAACAGAACCTAACAACAAATTACCCACAGGAATCATCAACCAATTGAGTTTTAGCTGATCTCATGATAAGATGCGGGCCGTTTGGACATAAAGAAGTTTTTATTTTTTTTCGAAATTTTTTAATTTTTTTTGAAATTAATGTTTGGTCATAAAATTTTTAATTTTTACTTAAAAATAAGTTTTGAAATTTTTCAAAATTTTGAAAAAATTCTAAAAGCTATTTTTTAAAATTTTCACTCAGATCACTCATAAAACCTTTAAAATAATTCAAAAATATATTCATGTCCAAACACAACTCTTATTTTTAAGTACCATTTCCACTTAAAGTTTTTTTTTTTTTAAATTTTATAATTTTATGTCCAAATGCCCACTTAGTTTTCTTCACTGGAAATGAAAACCACAAACAATTAATTCTCATGTACGTGAAAGAAACAAAAGAACATATAAATAAAAAGGAATTAAAGAGTGTTAGATCAGACAAAATTAATTTTTGAACAAGATCAATAAAATGTGCCTCAAGGGAGAAATTTTTCATCTCTTGATAATTTGTATTGGGTCGGGGATAATCGGGCTCATGCTTAATGCAAGATCGAACTACTTCAAAAACGGGACCAGCGTTTCAGGAAGGAACACCCGAAGTCGGGCACTACTAGGTTCGGAACTGAGGCGACCGAGATAAGGCAATCGATGCCGGTCAAGGAAGGTGCATCTCATGGCAAAAGGATCAGTTCCGTATAATGGGAAAACCGGATATCTCGTGGGCTCCTGATATCTCGGCGGGAGTCACGGCCTAAACCGTCATAAACATTAGGCCATTATTTTAGGGATATTCCATCCCATAATTAGAGGAATTTTTATCTTGTAATCAGGCTTTTACCATACTTAGGGCTCTTCCCTTACCTATAAGAGGGGCGTTTTATCTTCATTGTGAACACGACATACACGACTGAAAGATTAATTACTATTCCTATCTCTTATCAGAATTGTTTTGCTTCTTATTGTGTTTCATCCCATTACCGGCAGTCTGTTCAACTCCAACGGTTTGATCATTTTTCATTTACTTAAGTCAATCATTTGCCATTATATTTTTCATTGTATTGAATTGTTTCACGTATCCTTAACGCCGCGAATAAATTCAATTGTTGCTCGAATTTTAGAGTAAACAGTTTGGCGCCCACCGTGGGGCTAAGGATAATAGTGAACGTTTGGTACAAATTCTCTACCACACACTATTTTACGCTTGCTCTTTGCAGAACTTTCTGTCTTTCAGATTACAACATAATCATGTCGCACTCACTTCCCGTCAGCAACGAGCTTAACCACCAAGGCGAAAACGAGGTCCCGATTGACGCGAACTCTCAAGTGGCAGTCAACGCCGATCAGACCTTTGACCCATCGAACAGCGTTCGGGGGGAACACCATACAGAAACTCAACGTAATGGAGGAGACGAAATTAGCCTCAAAGTGATATTTGACATGCTGCAAGCCTAGCAAGCGGCCATAGCTCAACTGCAAAGACGCGGTCAAATGCCAGACAGAGTCGAAGCCATTTCTTCTCGAGGGATAGCTCCACAAAATGAGCCGATCGCAGCGCAACCGGATGAAAGCGGTTCGGGAGTAAACCCCGGAATCATGAAAATGCTCGAGGAACTGACTAAACGGGTCGAGACGGGAGAAAAAAGGATCGAGGCCAACGATAAGAAGGTGGAGACGTACAATTCAAGGGTAGATCAGATTCCGGGGGCACCCCCAGTGCTAAAAGGTTTGGACTCAAAAAAGTTCATACAAAAACCTTTCCCATCCAGCGCTGCTCCAAAGCCGATTCCAAAAAAGTTTCGCATGCCGGAAATCCCAAAATACAACAGGACTTCGGATCCAAATGAGCATGTGATGGCGTACACTTGTGCTATAAAAGGGAACGATCTCGAAGACGACGAAATCGAGTCCGTCCTTCTGAAGAAATTCATAGAAACACTTTCCAAGGGAGCGATGACGTGGTATCATAACTTACCACCGAATTCCATCGATTCCTTTGCCATGCTCGTCGATACCTTCGTCAAAGCCCATGCGGGCGGTATCAAGGTCGAGACAAAGAAATCAGATTTGTTCAAAGTCAGACAACAGGACAACGAAATGTTAAGAGAGTTCGTATCGCGCTTTCCGATGGAGAGGATGGATCTGCCACCGGTCACCGATGATTGGGCTGTACAAGCCTTCACTCAAGGGCTCAATGCCCGAAGTTCAACGGCATCTCAACAACTCAAACAGAGTTTGATTGAATATCCGGCTGTCACTTGGGCAAATATTCACAACCGGTACCAATCGAAGATCAAGGTAGAAGACGATCAAATCGGAGTCCCCTCGGGCTCCTCTTATCCTGTTAGAACTTATGACCGACCTATAACTATCGACAATCAAAGTTGAACCGAGATAGGCACCGGCCGTACCCAGGAGATCAAAAAGTCATCCCGAGGGGACACAGATCCCCGAGACAGGAAAGCAGGAACGATTCCAACCAGAGGAACCGAAGGCCGTTACCGAAAAATAACTTTGAAAGAACCGGTAACCATCGAGAAGCACCTCGATTGTCCAAGTACAATTTTAATGTCGATTCGGCGACTCTTGTATCAGCCATCGGTCGCATTAGAGACACCAAATGGCCAAGGCCGTTGCAAACGGACCCTGCCAAGAGAGATCCCAACCTCATATATAAATAACATGGCACGCATGGACACAGAACGGAAGATTGTCGGCAGCTAAGAGAGGAAGTAGCTCGTTTGCTCTAAAGTGGGCACCTTCGGGAGTTCTTAAGCGATCGAGCCAAAAACCACTATGAAAGTAGAAACAGACAAGCAAAACAAGAAGAGCCACAACACACAATTAACATGGTAATTGGGGGAACGGATGCTCCCCAGGTACCGGTGTTGAAACACACCAAAATATCTATTACTCGAGAAAAACGTACTCGTGACTACGCAGCAGAAGGGACTTTGTGTTTCAGCGACAGAGATATCGAAGGGCTTACACAACCTCATAATGATGCATTGGTGATATCAATGCTAGTACACAACACCCAAATGAAACATATACTTATCGATCCCGGGAGCTCGGCCAACATAGTTCGGTCTTGGGTTATTGAACAATTGGGGCTGTCAAGCAAGATTATCTCCAAGGTCCGGGTCCTCAATGGCTTTAACATGGCTTCGGAAACAACCAAGGGTGAAATAACACTAATGGTGAATATCGCGGGAACTATCAAGGCAACAAAATTTTGCGTGATTGAAAGCGATATGAGATATAAAACCTTACTCGGAAGGCCTTGGATACACGACATCAAAGTCGTACCTTGAACATTACATCAAATGCTGAAGTTTCCATCGGCTGAGGGGGTCGTTACCGTATATGGAGAACAACATGCTGCAAGGGAAATGTTCGCAGTGGAAGAGGCAGCGTCAAAACCTACCGTTCCTCCCGAGAAGGCCAAATAGCAATCAGAGAGGCCACCTTCAACAAATGGGGGTGAACAGGATCAGCTCGACGCTGATAGTTACGGGATACCCCGATCATTTATCGTTCCGGATGAGTCCGACGCAACCAAATCAACAATTGAAGAGCTCGAACAAATCTCAATCCGCAGCGACGCGCCCGATCGAAAGGTATACCTGGGCTCGGGCTTAAACTCCGAGCTCAGGGCCAAACTAATTACTTTCCTTTCAGCTAATGAAAATTCCTTGCGTGGTCCCATTTAGACATGACAGGCATACCACCGAAAATAGCAACGCACAAGCTGAGCGTCGATCCGAAGTTCCGGCCGATCAAACAAAAGAGGAGACCTCAGTCCGAAACTAAAAAGGCCTTCACCAAAGACGAGGTAAATAAACTCTTAAACATAGGGTCCATTCGGGAGGTTAAGTACCCAGAATGGTTAGCTAATGTAGTTGTCGTCCCTAAAAAGGGGAACAAACTTAGGATGTGTATAGACTATAAAGACCTAAATAAAGCATGCCCCAAGGACTCTTTCCCCTTGCCCAACATCGATCGCATGATCGATGCGACCGCCAGCCACGAGACTCTTAGTTTCTCGATGCCTACTCTGGATATAACCAGATACAAATGGATAAGGATGACCAAAAAAAAACATCCTTCATCACCAAGTATGGCACCTATTGCTATAATGTGATGCCATTCGGGCTTAAAAATGCAGGGGCGACATACCAACGCCTAGTAAATAAAATGTTCGAAAAACAACTAGGTAAAACAATGGAAGTTTATATCGATGACATGTTGGTTAAGTCCCTGCGAGTAGAGGACCATTTAAGTCATTTGCAGGAAATGTTTGACGTTCTGAAGAAATACAACATGAAGTTGAATCCGGAGAAATGCGCATTCGGTGTAGGCTCAGGGAAGTTCCTCGGCTTTATGGTATCAAATCAGGGAATATAAATCAACCCCGATAAAATTAAGGCCATCGAGGACATAAAGGTCATCGATAGCGTCAAGGCCGTGCAGAAATTGACTGGCCGGATAGCAGCATTGGGCCGGTTCATATCGAGATCATCGGACAAGAGTCATCGGTTCTTCAATTTGCTAAAGAAGAAGAACGAATTCACGTGGGGGCCGGAATGCCAACATGCATTGGAGGAACTAAAAAGGTATCTTTCTAGCTCTCCTTTACTACATACACCGAAAGCAGGCGAGCAGTTATATCTTTACCTCGCTGTATCGGAGATAGCAGTAAGCGGGGTTCTGGTCCGAGAAGAACAAGGTACGAATTTCCCATTTACTACGTCAGTAGAACATTAGGAGAAGCCGAAACCAGGTACCCACACTTAGAAAAACTAGCACTCGCCCTGTTGAGTGCCTCTAGAAAATTGAAACCGTACTTTCAGTGTCACCCGATATGCGTGGTGACAACTTACCCACTTAGAAATATTATGCACAAACCTGAGTTGTCAGGTCGATTGGCCAAATGGGCCATCGAAATTAGTGGATATGATATCGAGTATCGACCTCGAACCTCGATAAAGTCTCAGGTACTGGCCGATTTTGTCATCGATTTTACGCCGTCGCTCGTCCCCGAAGTCGAGAAAGAATTCATGATTAAATCGGGACTCCTTCGGGAGTGTGGACTTTGTTCACAGACGGTGCCTCAAATTCAAAAGGGTCGGGGTTAGGTATCGTGCTTAAAACCCCGACCGGGAATACGATTAGACAATCTATTAAAACTATAAAACTGACTAACAATGAGGCCGGGTATGAGGCTATGATCGCAGGTCTAGAATTAGCCAAAACCCTGGGAACGGAAGTAATCGAGGCCAAGTGTGATTCCCTCCTTGTTGTCAATCAAGTAAATAGAACGTTCGAAGTCAGGGAAGGGCGTATGCAAAGGTATGTGGATAAACTTCAGGTTACATTACACAAGTTTAAGGAATGGACCCTACAGCACATACCTCGGGAACAAAATAGCGAAGCTGATGCCCTTGCCAACTTAGGCTCGTCGGTCGAAGACGAAGAAATCGACTCTAAAAAAGTCGTGCAGTTGTTAAGGTCGGTGGTGGAAGAAGGTCATGCCGAGGTCAACTCAACAAGCTTGACCTGGGATTGGAGAAATAAGTACGTGGAGTATCTTAGCTCGGGTAAATTACCATCCGATCCCAAAGAATCGAGAGCGTTGCGTGCAAAGGCGGCCCGATTTTGTTTAGCCGATGATGGGACATTGTACAGGAGGACATTCGATGGCCCTCTCGCCATATGCCTTGGGCTTGGAGACACCGAGTACATCCTAAAAGAAATACACGAAGTAGCTTGCGGCAACCATTCCGGTTCCGATTCGTTAGTTCGAAAAGTAATTCGGGCCGGCTATTACTAGAACAACATGGAGAAAGATGCAAAGGAGTTTGTACACAAATGCAGCGGATGCCAAAGACATGCACCGATGATCCACCAGCCCGCAGAAGCCCTGCATTCGGTTATATCTCCATGGCCATTTATGAAGTGGGGGATGGACGTTGTCGGTCCCCTCCCTCGAGCGCCAGGTAAAGCACAATTTATTCTTCTTATGACTGACTATTTTTCTAAGTGGGTGGAAGCACAGGCTTACGAGAAGATCAGGGAAAAAGAGGTGATTGACTTCATATGGGACCATATCATTTGCCGGTTCGGGATGCCCTCAAAAATCGTGTGCGATAATGGCAAACAGTTCGTCGGAAGTAAAATAACCAAGTTCTTCGAAGATAACAAGATCAAGAGAATATTGTCGACTCCATATCACCCCAGTGGCAACGGTCAAGCAGAGTCGACCAACAAAACCATAATCCAAAACTTGAAAAAAAGGCTGGTCGATGCTAAAGGGAAATGGAGGGAATTGCTACCCGAAGTCTTATGGGTGTACCAAACGACCGAGAAAACCAGTACCGGGGCCACACCGTTTTCCTTAGTATATGGCACCGAGGCATTGATACCGGTTGAGGTGGCGAACCAAGCATCAGGTTTCGACACGCAACCGAAGAGTCCAACCGAGAAGCTATGAATATTGGTCTGGAACTCTTATATGAAAAAAGGGAAGCCGCTCTAGTCCGATTGGCAGCTCAGAAACAAAAAATTGAGAGGTACTACAATCGGAGAAATCGTCTCCGATACTTTAGCGCTGGGGACTTAGTACTTAGAAGAGTCACGCCCAATGCCCGAAACCCCAACGAAGGAAAATTGGGACCGAACTGGGAAGGTCCCTATACTGTATTAAAGGTTACCGGAAAAGGATCTTACAAGCTCGGGACTATGGATGCAGGCAGCTGCCAAATAATTGGAATGTGAGTCACTTGAAGCGGTACTATTGTTAAGGTAATTTACTTCGTCTCTTTCCTTTTCATTTCGTTATTGGTACTGACGCATGTAGGACGGATCGATATCAAACAAGTAAGCACAAAGCATTAGGACTGAAAGCGCGCATTGTACTCTTTTTCCCTTCGACCGGTTTTATCCCAAATTGGTTTTTACAGCAAGGTTTTTAATGAGGCAACTATATGTCGTGCTAACATAGATCAGTCATTCATCGGAGTTCACTAATTTGGTGCTCAACCTTAAAGATGTTTTCATTCGCTTGCCTCGATTCCAAGGGGACTATATGAAGATCGCTAGGAACCGATGTAAGGGTCAAACGGTCAGTGGAACCATGCCCAAATAGATCGATCT
>MCJB01015928.1:52046-109604 GCA_002018475.1 Nicotiana obtusifolia
AGCATCGGCCTTAGTAGTAGCAATCTCCGACTTCGCTTCCTGCAGCTGGTTGACCAGAACCGCCCCATCTTGGGTAAGCGACTCAACTTGGTGCTGCTGAGATTCGTTGTTTTTGACCAAAACTCCGATCCTCTCCCGCGCCTCCGAGGCCTGTTCTTCTAATCGAGTTTGGAGAGCCTCTTTCTCCGAAGTCAGAGTCTCGACCATGGCTTTCCACCCGCTTGCTTCAGCCTTAGCTTCATGCAGTTCAAATCGGAGCAGGTCTAACCGATCGATCATTTGCCCCAGCTGGTCGGCCTCTTTGTTGTGCTCCCTCCTTAAGAAATCTAGTTCATCTCGGAGGCTCGACATCTCACTTTCGAGCCGCTGACGTTGAGCCCGTTCTTGTGTCATTCCTTCTTTGATTCGAAGGAATGCTTCATGGTGAAGCACTGAAGACTGTAAGATATGTAAGTTAAAACAGTCAGTGCAAACTTGGAGTTAAGATATTGGGCATAAGGAAGAAAAAAAAGGAGTAACGAAGCATACCCTGTTCGATGCCTGTTGAGCTTCATTGAACAAGCATGCCCAGTCCACTGCTTTCATCGTGGCCTGGTCCTCATCGGTCACCAAGCAGTGGAGATAGCTTGCCACGCCTACCGGCCCACCCAATACTCGGGCATCCTCGGGGACGGTGAATGTTATCACTCTCTTCTGATCGGGGTTCGAGCTCGGAGCAGGAAATTTGTCGGTCAATTTGGTGCCGACAGGCACCCCGCTCGTCTCGGCCGGGGGACTCCTTCTGGGCACTTCGAGCCCGAAGGTATCAGCCGACGACACCCCATCAAAGAATTCATCAAAGGCCCTAGCCGCAACCAGCCCTTTATTTAGTGTGCGCATTCCTGCAGCTTGGGCGTCATTCAGAGTTGCCTCTGAAAAAGAAGGCGAATGCACCATCTCCGGGATATCCGAGACCCCTTGTGTTGTTGCTCCTGTGTCGGCCCGACTCCCGGTCCTCGCTTCCGGTTAGGGATCCTCTTCTCGGGGAATGCAAGCCTCATCCACCCTCGACTCGGGGGCCGCCTGAGGGGATTCGTTGTTTAAAGTTTTGGGGCTCTTTTCCCCCTCGGAATCATCGTTCACTTGAACGGTCGGGTCGGTGACTGTGACCTTGCGAGCCCTCATCTTTTTCCTGCCTTTCTTCTTTTCGGGCTCAGCAAGACCGGGAGCCTTTTTTCTCTTCTTTCCCCCCTCTTTCCCTGATACGGGGAGGGGGCGGGGAATTTCCCCACTGGTGGGGGTCGATCTCAACTCGGCATCTTTCGAGAGACCTGCAAAACGAGTTTTCGAAGGTCAAGTAATGGCACCGGTTACCCCAAATAATATGAACAAACATTATTGAATCTCACCATGATTCTTGGCCTCCCAAAGGCCTTTAGATATCTCCCGCCAGGCCCGTTCCGAGTAAGACCTTTGAGCCACAACTCTCCGGACCCACTCCTCTAAGTGTTGAATCGCGGCCGGCGCCTGGGAAATAGCTGCACCTCACAAAGACATACCGATTAAGCATTAGAAGGAAATCAATAAGTGATTTTAAGTAAAGGGGCGCTTACGTTTCAAGTTCCACTTCTCGGGGAACGGCATGCCTTCAGCGGGGATCAGATCGGAGGTCCTTATTCGGAAAAACTGGCTCATCCAGCCCCGTTCCCTATCTTCGTCGATGCTCGAGAACGGGGCCTTGCTGGCCCGGCGAGCAAGTTTTATCAGTCCCCCTCGGAACATCCGGGGACTGTATAATCGGAGTAAATGGTCGATAGTGAAAGGGTGCCCCCCTTCGACCTTACTCATGAAGAAGCGGAAGAGATAGATTATACGCCACACGGAAGGATGGACCTGGCCCAGGGTAACGTTATATCTTCTACAAAATTCGATGATTATAGGGTCCAGGGGTCCCAATGTAAATGGGTAAGTATAGACGCTCAGATAGCCCTCCACATGAGTAGTAATAGATTCATTCGAAGAAGGGACAACCACGTCTTTGTCGGTCCATCCGCACTCTGCCTTTACCCTATCAAGATGTCTTTGGGTGATCGAGCTGATATACATCGAGACCGGTTCACATCGGCCGGGCACTGAAGAAGGCTTCTCGACTTTGAAGTCGGAGCCTATGAAACACCCAACTGGTATAAAGGCCTTCAAAGGAGGCTCCGCAGAGGGTTCTTCGGCGTGAACGGGCTCTACCTCCTCAACGGGTTGAGCAGGTGAAGAATGTTGTTTCTGAGGAACGGATTTGGAAGTTTTAGCCATGGTGATTGAAGTAGCAGAAGTGAAAAGCAAAGAAGTGTAAGGAGCAAAAGAAATTTTGTGATGAGAAAATACAGAAAACTATAGGAAGCAGGTTGTTAAGCAGCGTAAAGATTGGAATACAAGGGAAGTATTTATACTTTCCCAAAAAGCGGCGGTTCAGAGCACGATGCAAGGGAGCATTAAATGCTATACACAGAAGTTGCAGGGTTTGGCAGTCAGACAAGACAGGCAATGATTTCCTTTGTCGATTGTCACGTACGTCTCGGCGCTGTCGTCACGCACCAACGAAAGGTCTTCTAGGATTGAGTGATTTGATGCTTTTAACTTCGTGTCGCGTTAAAAGAATGTGTTGATTATTTGACCGAAGGCTCAAAGAACGACGATTCATATCGTTTTTTGTCCTTACTCTCCAATAAACGAGGGGACTATTTGTATTGGGTCGGGTATAATCGAGCGCACAAGGAAGGCGGGGCTCATGCTCAATGCAAGACCGAACTATTTCAAAACCGGGACCAGCGTTTCCGGAAGGAACGCCCGAAGTCGGGCACTACTGGGTTCGGAACTGAGGCGACCGAGATAAGGCAATCGACGCCGGTCAAGGAAGATGCATCTCATGGCAAAAGGATCAGTTCCGTATAATGGGAAAACCGGATATCTCGTGGGCTCCTGATATCTCGGCGGGAGTCACGGCCTCAACCGTCATAAACGTTAGGCCATTATTTTAGGGATATTCCATCCCAAAATTAGAGGGATTTTTATCTTGTAATCAGGCGTTATTATACTTAGGGCTCTTCCCTTACCTATAAGAGGGGTGTTTTATCTTCATTGAAAGACACAACATACACAATTGAAATATTAATTACTATTCCTATCTTTTATCAGAATTGTTTACTTCTTATTGTGTTTCATCCCATTACCAACAGTCTATTCAACTCCAACGGTTTGATCATTTTTCATTTACTTAAGTCAATCATTTTTCATTGTATTTTTTTTTGTATTGAATTGTTTCACGTATCCTTAACGCCGCGAATAAATTTTGTTGCTCGAATTTTAGAGTAAACACAAGGCACCCAAAAATTGTCTTCCTAGCAGCGCCAAACTCCAAAATATCTAGGATTCCATCTTATAACGTCTAAAAACCATGATCTTATCCTCGTGACTTACGAGGGAGGTTCTTGGAGTTAGTTAGAGCTAGACTACCCTATAAATATCTCCTTCTTCCGGCCATCATAAGACACGTTACGGAAACTCTTAGACAAAATATTTGCTTATCTAGTGTTCTTCGTTGCTGTTCATTTGCTATAGATCAATCAATCCGGACAAATGAATAAGAAACTCTTCTCACTTGATTATTTACTGTGCTATATGTTTACTTCAGAAATGAATAACAATTAAATTTGTATGTGATTTAAATGATACGTGGTTTATGTCAATACGAATAATTAAGAACAACATGCAAATGAGTTAAAGACGAAATAAATGATCAAACCAATTGTAATGTAATGGGCAAACCTGATCTTAGATTGAACAGTGAGATTCGTCCTCGATAAGACCCTCGATACAAGCTCGGTCGCTAGTGAAAAAAAGAACAAATGAATAATGCCTTGAATAATAGCTAGAAGATAAAAGTAAACTTTTATAGCTTTGATTTGTGTGTCACAATGTGTCAGAATAAACAAATCCTTCTCCTTTATATAGTAGGGGAATTTCAGTCCTAATACAAGTCTAAAAAAGGTAAAATTCTTCTTTTCCGGTAAATGTTAATCTACAGTTGATACTGAATGGGATTTGTGCCGTAATATCTGGTTGATGGAAAATATTACGACCCCCTGCTCGTCATTTGTCACCGTTCACCGCGTCCCCTGAGGTCCAGAAGATATACTTGGCCCGAGTCCGATCTCAGATGTATCGTTCATTCGTCCCGAGTTTTGACACGAGGGGATCCTGGGCCTCGATTATAATCACTACGAATTGCGCTTCCCCTCGTTTCCCGGAGAGTAGATTAATCGAAGCGACGGAAAGCGATAAATTAACCCCGATTCCTTTTTTCGTATGCTACAACCGAGTTGACGGGTCACGAAACATCCCATCAGTCACGTCGTTCTGACTTCGGCCACGTGTCAGATGCTGGTTGACCGTCCTCAAATGCGAAGCGTCACACATTGATTACCCTTTATCTATAAAAGCTTCGACCCCTTTTATACTTTTAAACTTTCCGATTCTAGAGTTCCTTGACTTACCGTCGAATTATTCACTTATTTCTAACCCCTTCAAACCTTCATCCATCGTTTTCCAGATCTTCATATTTTTATCTTCAAAGGTTCATACTCCTTCTTCAAATCTTCAAGTTAGACCTTCATACCTTCATTCTTATCTTCAAATCTTCATCTTCATCTTCAAACCTTCATCCTTACCTTCAAACCTTCATATTTTCCAAAATCCGATGGCAAAAACTTCCAAATTCATTCCCCAACAGACCGTCCCTTCAACTTCCAACCTGGCCATAGATGCCGAGGTGGCCATTCCTGAGGTGGCCCGGGAGCCTCATTTGAAGAGCTTCGTCCTTGGGGATTGTTCCAGTGAGAACGACTTCAAAGTCGAGAAGGCCTCCAATCAATAGAACCGAGGCGAGAGAGTATTGTAGCGCCCCAGAAAAAAAGTTTTGAAATATTATAAGGTCATTAAGAGGTCCGACTTATATTTATTTGTATGCGAGTGTTAATTAATAATATAAAAGATATTCCATGAACATAATAATAAGTGTACGAAGTGTATTTGAAGTGATATAAGGCCTAAGGAGAGCCCTTGGGACAAATCAAGTTGGAAATTACATGATAGACTAAAGTTCCAAATGAGTACGCACAAGACCTAACTTTGGACGAGCATATACTGATATATATATATATATATATATATGTGTGTGTGTGTGTGTGTGTGTGTGTGTGTGTGTGTGTGTGTGAACAACCTATCAGATGAAAGATCTTCGAGTCGAGTTTCTAACTCTTCAAGCCGTTCATCATTTGGACATTCCTACAATAAGTTATAATCAAATTACCAAAGGATGGTAGTGAAGTACTGCCATAGCGTCCAGGCTTGGAGGAGGAGTGAACTTGGGACGCGAAGCATCCGGGGCAACATCCGAAACCCAGAAATTTGGGCATGCATGTACAAGGTCTGGGAGAGAGAGTATTTTGAGTTTTTAGGGTTAAGGTTCTTGAGGTCAATATGTTATTTTAAGCTCAAATCAAGTCCAACCAACTAAGGTAAGTTTTTAATGATATTTTGGGTTGATTCTTACTTAATATACATGAGTTCTAATATCATTCTTACATACAAATACTAGATTTCATCATCAAATCCTCAAGAACACAAAAATCACCAAAGTTGTGAT
This sequence comes from Nicotiana obtusifolia, assembly GCA_002018475.1. Lineage (NCBI taxonomy): Eukaryota > Viridiplantae > Streptophyta > Magnoliopsida > Solanales > Solanaceae > Nicotiana > Nicotiana obtusifolia. The sequence continues at coordinate 57,724 of MCJB01015928.1, forward strand.
TTTTCAAGATTGATCTACTAGAGGTAATTCTAATCTTCAAACTCGTTTATTATGAGTAGTTAGAAGTATTTGTAGCATTTGTTACAAGTTATAATGATTAAAAATTGGATTATAAAACTCTAGTTCATGGCATGAATAGTACTTTTGAGATAATGAAAGAAGATGAATGGCAATCTTGGCGATGAAATTGATGAATACAATGGACCTATGGAATTATTTGTTAGCAAAAGTTGAAAGTGGTAGCAAAAGTTGAAAGTGGTCAACTACGTAATCACCCGAATTGTATATTTTGCAAGTGTTGATTATGGAAGATGATGAATAGTAACTTGGTAGCATTGGACAATTAATTTAGTATCATTAATGACTTCGAATGGGTATTAAATTTTAAGAATGAAGTTGAATAGTCTAACATGTGAGTCTATTAGGCGATTTGAGTTGTTGGAGGCTTGTAGCCAACTTATAAGCCATAAACGGATATTGATCAATATTTTAAGTTATATTTTGATGTAATTAGGATATCTAATTGTACATATCAACTTGTTGGTGATGTTTGAGCATTTTAATCAACATTGGAATGATGGAAGAGAATTGAAAGCTTGTGAATGTTAATAAAGCGAAAGCGAGGTAAGTTGATTAAAACTTACTCTTTTCAAGTGATTTATCTAAACTTATGCTTTTGACTACATGAAATTGTTTGTAAATGTGCATCCATACTTGTGGGGGTAAGTTGGGAAAGATGTCACCAATTGTCTTAAATTGTGTTGCATAGAAAAGACATTTTTTTTTTCTTTATTTAAAAAAAGGAATCTTGTCTCCAAGGACTTGATGTCAAATGACACTTGAGGAAAATATTATAAATTTTATTAAAAATTTATATTGATGATCAAGAGATTAAAAATTTGAGTTCTATTGTTATCTCTATTTTATAAAATGGAAAATATGATATTTTAAAATTCTTACATTTTGACATAGCACTTGTTAAATCTATAAGGATTGGAATCTCATTTTGTTAATTGCTTTAATATGAAATGAGAAAGAATTTCATTTAATTTTGTTCAAATGATTCGGATTGACTATAAATATCATAATTTGGTAAAATAAATACTTTGAGGCTATTTGGCTATGGGGTATTATCACTTTTAGCCCGTGCCAGAAACTATTTACATTAGTTAGCCAAAAAAGTGTGTAAAATTTGTATAAGTTTTTGTATATAACATACAGAATGTGTGTGTATATACAACATACAATATATATATATATATATATATATACATATTATTTATTTTTTCGGCTATTATTTTACAACGACTGTACAGTGTCATTTTTTCAATCTATTTTTGGAGTATCAAATATTTTGGGAGTTACTTGTGTTCACCGATATTGGTTTCGGATATATTGTGTTCGTCGTCACGAAACTACATGTGTCGGTGTAGGCGTAGATAGCCAGTTTGTAGTATAGACTACGATAGAGTGCTCTCCCTCGATAGAGTATTATTTTGTGCTATTATTAGCATGGCTGAGTCGATTCGTACAACACTAAGATGAGACGACCTGAGCAAGTAGGGTATATGATACTTGCTGCTAGGGTACATAACCTAGTTGACCTTCTTGTGTCGGTAATGGTATAGTACTCCCAATGAAAACTATGGATGATTTCTTGTGTTTATGCCTAAGGATCCAAAAATAATTTTAATGACCTGATGAAATTGAAATAGTTTTGTATGATCTTTATTAAGAATCATAAATTGATATAAATATTTTAAAAGATTACATCATGGTTGACATTTCATTTGTCCTTTCATATAAAAGGACAAAGGGCATGAATTGATAAAGTTATTATTATTTTGTATCAGATGTTGGTTGTTTTATTTTTATCAAACCTTGTCCCAAAAACTTGAGTTAGAGATAGTTTAGGACACTTATTGAGTACCATTGTGGTTGGGCCCCTTCAGGGTCCCATTTTCTTTACGTGTTTTAGGATAAGGTATGGCACGTGATGTGTGGAGCGGCCTAGGATGACTCTCTTTCCGAGGTATGATGAAACACCACTTTTATTTCGTGGTAGCTATCATGTTATTTCTTATTTTATTTTGTTGGAATTATTCCAAGTATTGGTTCTATTCTTTGGTATAGACGCTCCATAGATAGTTGTGTTGGATTGTCAAAGTAGGATTGTGGACGTCATGCATAAAGGAGTAATTATTTAATTTGATTATATCATTTTTATAAAAAGCTTCACGTATGATTTTTGAAATGAAAAAATATATATTTTTGACTTGATTTGAAAATGTACAAGATTTTCAATTGGCTTCCGCTATTATACTTGGTCTTGACATATGGGTTGGTTCGTTCGGGTTGGATAATGTGCCAGGTGGCGGTCACGTGGATTTGGGTTGGACAAGTATGTACGTACGTATGCTCCATTACCAAGGACACACTCCCCACAGTTCGGGTGGACTACAACTGGGAGGGCAAAGATGTGGTCGTGTTTGGGCCCAACGAAGACATTACCACTCACGTGGAAGGGTATCTAAGTATTTACACTTGCCCCTTCAAGCTCTCCCGGATAGACCCTATAATTCTCGGCTTCTGCAAAAGGTACGAGGTCTGCCTTGGGCAAATTCACCCGTCCTTTTGGAGGATCGTAATCCTCCTCCACCACTTCGTCAACAACACTAAGCCACCTTGGTTTACCCTCGACCACCTACTTCGTTCTCTACAGTTCCCGAGTCATCCCAGAGGGGCTGATCAACATGTTCGTCGAGCAAGCAAAGCTCCATTCTCGAGCATCGATGAAGATTGAGATCAAGGTTGGCATAGGAGGTTCATTAGGGTGAAAATCGAAGACCTCATTACCTCTGAGTTCTTACTGTTCCCTGAAAAGTGGAACTCATCCCGTAAGTTTTCTCTCCTTACTGAGTATTCGGCACTCCTTTGTTCTTTTTCTAATTTCCTGTGTCGACCGTTGTGCAGCGGTCACCCAAGTTCCCAATGCAGTCCCTCTCCTCAAAACGTAGATCAAGGGGATTTACAAATAAATGTCTTATTTCGAGCGCGAATGGCGCAAGCTTTCAAAGGGAAAGTGGGAGGCCCGTTCCTATGGGAGTCCTTCTCCCGAACAATTCTATTTTCATACTTAACTTTTATTTCTGCTAAGTCTTTTTCTCTTTCACAGGCTTGCCCAAGACCACTGAGCTTCGTCCAATGGATGAGGACTAGGCCCTGTCCACGCTTGCTGAACCCTCCGCTTCGGGATAGCCTGAAACCGCTGCAAAGGAGGAGAAGGAGAAGAAAAAGAGAAAATCCACTGGCTCCCCCGACGCCAAGGTCAAGAAGAATAGGGTAGTTGTCCAGGTCCAAAAAGCAAAAAAATATTACTAAAGCTAGCGTACTAGACACCGATTCCCTTTTCCGGCTCAGGGATTACCCTGAGGACGATGATCTGGAGTTCGTCGCTCATGGGTGGACCATCGACGAAAGAGAACATGCGGCAACCAGAGAGGGTGGCCGAGAGGCTGATCCCTCTCTAGATCAGGAGCCAGAAGGAGAATCAGAGGCCACGGCCTCCCGAGAAACTGCCCCTGCCCTTGCCCCGAAGGAAGTAGCCGGTGTTATCGACATCGCGGAGTCGCAGTCTCATACAAAGTCTATGTTCGACAAGGCTCAAGCCGATAAAGAGAAATCAAATTAGATGACACGGGGCGCAAATGACGCCCTTAACAAGTTTTTTAACAACATGGACATGAGCGGGTTGGAGGATTTTTCTGGGCTTGGTCACCTGGGGATCCTATAAAAGGACGTGCCATCAGGAGCATGCGAGCCGAGCTCGAGCCTGAAGCTGGTGAGGCAGTTCCCTGTGGATCCCGACCGTAAAAGAACGGTCATGCCTACTATCCCGGCAGATGCCCCGAACGTTTTCGTTGCCTGGTGACCGAGGAGGACCAGGCAAACATGAACGAAGTAGGAACATAGAGCCTCTTCAACGAGGCACAACAGACACTAAACCATATAAGTAGTCTATTCCTTGTGCCCTTTGCAAATCTTGCATAGTCTTAGTGTGCTCTTACAATGTTATCGTTTTGTTTTTCAGGATTCAATACGCTTTCTCTAGGAGGGTGGCTAGGGATTTCTATGGACCCACTAAACAAAGGAGAAAATTCTCCCGCCATTCCTTCTTGTTAACACAGGAAATCTAACTGATTCTAAGGTAGAGCTCTTAGAGTCCTACTTAAAGTGACGGCATCTCTTTCGCTTGTCTAGTAACCTCTTCTTTTTGAATTCACCCGACCCCTAACTCATTGTACTAGTTACTGCTATGAATCAACTCAATCATCAGATTATAAGTTCATAACCCTAGCCCATTCCTATTTTGGTACGCCCCCTACCGCCTTTCATTCAGAAAAGGAATTATCTGCACTTGCTTGCTCCACCATGAAAGCTTTCTTCGATCTCGAATAGAAGTTAGCCAGCTCGAGTTCAAGCTCAAAGAGCAAGTCCAGCAGAAGGACATGTATAGGGTTCTCAGTGAACAAAAAGAAGAGACCTTCAAAGATCTCTCAATTCTCCGAGCCGAGCTGGAAAAGGCACAAAAGGAGGCCTTGTCTGTAATACGGGAGCATGTCGAACTAGTCGAGAAGGTAGGGATTTTTTGAGGTAAAAACAAGATGTTATGCATAGTGACTGACAACGCAACCTCTTAGGTCCAAGAGAAGATAGACTTGATTGACCAGCTTCAGGCCGAGATGAACGAGGTCAAAGCTAGGGTCGAGGCACTGAGGAGAAAAATGGACCTTCTAGCTTTGAAAAAGGAGGAGTTTGCATTGGTCAAGGAACAACTCCGGGTGGAAAAGGACAAGGACAACAAGTGGTCTCAGCTAAATGACGAACTTCGGGCACAACTGGATTCAGCCTTCTTGGAACAGGACGCCCTTGGCCTGGAATATACTGCGCTGAAGTCCAAATTGGAGGCAACCTCGATTAATTCCTTTGAAGTCGAGGAAATGCTGGCCCAATATAAAACTAATGTGGAGATAGCCGAGGCCCATATAAGAACGAAGACCGAGTATATGAAGAGGTTGTCCCGGAGAGAGACCCTTGAGGAGGTTCATGCCCGAGGATTCGACCCATCGGCTCAGATTGAAGAAGCCAAGAGGCTTGAGGGTGAAGCAAAGGAACTTTAAGAGCCCGAAAGTCCCGGAGGTTCTAAAGGTTCTGGTGCCGAGTCGAGCTCAAATGAAGATCAGGCGGAGATGCCTTAACTCTTTTTTGTTTCCTTTTTGTACAATTTCTTTCTTGTTATTTTGAGGTCATTTTATCATGCCTTTGTAAATATTTTTTTGAGATATATAGAAAATTTACCCTTTGGTGACACTGTGTTTTTACTTTCCAACATCTATTTGCAATTTTTTATTTGTGTATCGTCCTTAATGCCATAGCATAGAATCAAACGTAATCTGGAGCATCCGTTCTCCGGAAGCTCGAATGGGGCCCGATTTTGATTGTAACTCCGGATAGCTCGTGGCTTTAAGTTTTTTATAAAAATTGAAGTCCTTTAAGACTGTTAAGTGTTTCAGTCATACGCAATGATGTTTTGCCGAGGATAACCCTTTAATAGGTATTAATTATACGTATAGGCCTTGCTTTCTGAGTACGGACTTCAGACGTCCCCGAGTCGTTTTAGGGTGGCCGTACACTTTCATGTTTGGGCCCTGCCAAATAGGCTCGATGTCTCTAGAATTCGATAGCCCACGCCATCCGATTTTTATCAGACGACAGTCCCCGAGTCGGTGTAACCCGTGGGCTTTCGAATTTGGGATCCGTTGTGAAGCATCGACGAGGCGAAATGCGTAGTAAAAAATTATAAAGAAAGCAAAGCTTGCTTTCATTGTTTTGTATGTAGAGTACATAATCGAAGGCGCATAAGCCTTGTGTCATTGCTAGAGTGGGCTATATGGGTACGGTTCGTTTGACATTTTGACCCTATGAATCCTAACTACCAAGCCTTGGCTTTTAATATCAAGTGATTGCACTTTTTAAAGATATTAACTTAGGGATAATGGCCCCCAGTATTTAAGGCCGAACTTGTGAGGGCTCGAATACTATTGGTTCGGTGCAAATGATCAAAAAATCTGGTTTAAGGACGACGTTCGAAACTAAGGTAGCACATTTTACTGTTGCCTCGTTAAAAATCTTGCTGAAAAACCCACTTCGGGAATAAACTGGTTCAAAGAAAAAGAGTTCAACACGTGCTTTCAGACCTAATAGTCACATTTTCCCTCGACTGAGTACCTGTATAAGTTAGTGTGCAATATAATGAAATTGAAAAGGGAATTGAGCTTGTACCTTAGCAGTAGTACCGCTTTAAGTGTGCCACGTTTCAATTGTTCGGTAGTTGTACACTGTTTCCTGACTCGAGTTTATATGAGCCTTTCTCGGTCATTCCGTCAACTCTATATAGACCTTCCCAAGTTTGGCCCAGTTTTCCGTCGTTTGGGTTCCTGGTGTGTAGCGTTACTTTTCTAAACACCAAGTCTCCTACTTGAAAATGTCAAAGGTTGGATCTTCGGTTGTTTACCACCCTACTCGCTGCTTCTGGGCAGCCAACCGGACCAGGGCGGCTTCCCGCCTTTCATCCAATAATTCTAGGCTCGTGGTTATGGCTTTGCCGTTTGACATTTTGGTAGCACACTGGACTTCAAAGTCGTATGGTATGCCCAAAAGACTTCGGGCAAGATTTCCTTCCGCTTTGCTTTCAAATAAGTCAATCTCTGTTTCAAGTTTTGGAGTATAGTTTAGTTCATCGATTCATCTTACCCATTCCCACTATGATGGTAAGGCGTTGATAATATCTATTTGGTTTTATGGTCTTTGAAAAACTTACTTACCTTACTACCGACAAATTGTTTTCCGTTGTCGCAAACGATCTCGGCCGGTATCCCAAATCGACATATTATGTGATCCCAGATGAAACGATGACTTCCTTCTCCAGGACCTTCGCGAATGCTTGAGCCTCGACCCATTTGGAAAAATAATCGGTCATACGGGGCCTTACGGGGCGCCCATGGCAGGGGACCGACGATGTCCATCCCCCACTTCACAAACGGCCAGGGCAATAGGACCGGATGAATCATATCTCCCAGTTGATGAATCATCGGGGCGTGTCTTTGAAACTCGTTGAATTTTTGTCTTTTGCATCTTTCTCCATTTCATTCTAGTAGTAACCGGCTCTGATTAGCTTCCGAATCAGGGATTCTGTCCCCAAGTGGTTCCCGCAAGTGCCCTCGTGGACGTCTCTTGTGGCGTATTTGGTCTCTCCCTGACCAAAGAACCTAGCTAGTGAGCCGAAGAAGGATCTTCTAAACAATTTCCCTTCAACTAAGCTAAACCTAGTAGCTTTGTTGTGTAGGGCTTTCGATTCCTTGGGATCCGATGGCAATTTTTCTGTCTTCAGGTAGTCTATGTATTTGTTTCTCCAATCCCAAGTCAAAATTGTCGAGTTTACTTCGGTGTGACCTTCTTCTACCACAGAATTCATCAGTTGTACCACTACCTCCGAGTCGAATTCATCGGAGTCGACAAACGACCCCAAGTTGGCCAGTGCATCGGCCTCACTATTTTGATCTCGAGGTACGTGCTACAGAGTCCATACCTTGAATTGGTGTAGGGTCATCTACAATTTATCCAAGTACCTCCGCGTCCGTTCCTCTTTTACTTCGAATGTTCCGTCGATTTGATTTATGACGAGGATGGAGTCACATATGGCTTTGATCACTTCGGCCCCGAGGCTCTTAGCCAGTTCTAGAACTGCAATCATAGCTTCATAATCGGCTTCATTGTTAGTCAATTTTACAGTTCTAATGGATTGTCTAATTATGTTACCCGCATGTGGTTTTAATACGATACCGAGCCCGGAATCTTTCGCGTTGGAGGCACCGTCCATGAATAGGGTCCAGATTCCCGAGCTAGCCCCCGAGGTGAGTAGTAATTCCCTTTCAACCCTGGGTATCAAGGCTGGCTTAAAGTCGTCCACAAAGTCTACCAAAATTTGAGATTTTATGGTAGTCCAGGGTCTAGACTCGATATCGTACCCGCTAATCTCTACGGCTCATTTGGCCAGCCGGCCCGAGAGCTCAGGCTTATGCATAAATCTTCAGCGGATAAGAGGTTACGACACATATGGGGTCGCAATGAAGGTACGGTTTTAATTTCTTAGAAGCGCTTAGTAAGGCGAGCACTAACTTGTCTAGGTGAGAATACTTTGTTTCGGCACCGCCTAAGGTTCTACTAACATAATAAATTGGAAATTGTGCACCTTCTTCTTCCTGGACTAGGACACCACTTATCGTCACCTCGGAAACAGCCAAGTAAAGGTACAATTGTGCATCTACCTTCAGAGTGTGCAGTAAAGAGGGGCTCGATAGGTATCGCTTGAGTTCTTCCAAATCTTGCTGGCATCGGAGTCCAAGGGAAATTATTCTTCTTCTTCAATAGTGAGAATAACCGATGAATTTTTGATCCACTCCCAATCCGCACTCAACAATGGGTGGAAGAGGTCGTTGGAAGAATAGTACCCAGCTATGAGTCAGGGTCGATTTCCTCAAGGAGCTAAGGGTGGGTGTTAGAATGTACACTTGATGAGTGTGGAAGAAATAGCTTAATTACGCTTCCTAACAAGATGGTTTTTCAAATTACTTCTACAAACTATACTAACAATGATTAACTAGAGAAATGAAACTAGAGATTGATTAATTGTTTCTGGTTGTTTTCAAATAGATAAAATGCCTAGGGATGTAACCGTCGTCTAAGTGTTAGCCTAATGGGTTAATTACGTTAACACTTATTTTAGTGATCGGGGTGCATTATATCTCTTAACTCTAAGTTACCTACTCAATACCTCTCGATCATAGAGTGATTTTGCCCAATTTGGCTTTCTCAAGCCCAAATGGGTATCAAGCCAAATAGTTAAAATGAGATCAAGTCCGGTTTTTTCTATCTCTAGCTCAAACCCTTTAATTAGGCTAGTCAAAACCTTAACTAGCCCAATTTCTTGTTAACCAAGTTTTCCTAGCCTAGGTCCCTCTTTCTCAAGTAAAAACCAAGTCAAAAAGGCATGAATCAATATTTGCAACTATTAATTCTAAAATTAAAGCATAAAAAAGGCTAAATAGCAAACACCCAATCATGAACAAGTATTAGATTAATTACCCATAAGGCTTATACACTAGGGTTGGGTCACAACCTTAGAAATATCTAGCTACTCATAGTAGAAATAGAAGAAAATAAAGAAGAAACACTAATTAAAGCCATAATACAAAATTAAAATGATAAACTAATGTGTTTTTAATCCAAATTGGTCATAAATTACCAAAAGTGATAAACTACAATGGCTACAACTCAAAAAAAAAATACTAAACTTGACCTAAAAAAAGGTGATTCTCATCTCTTTATAGTGCCCCAAAATTCACTGATAAAAATGCCCTCCGAGAGGTTCTACAGCCGCACAATTTCATGTGCGGTCCGCACTTTGCTCGAGTCTGTAGGTTGAGGGATTCTGCAGCTGCACAATTTGATCTGCGGCTGCACTTCAGCTTCTGCGGTTGCACAATTCCATATGTGGTCCGTACTTCTGAAAATGCCTCACTCTTGGTCATTTTGCACACTCTCTGAACTTTTTGAATTCTTGTCAGTGCGATCATATTTTGTGGCCGCACAAATTGTTTGCGGTCCGCACTTTTCTTTAATCAACTTCTAAGCTTCAACACTAGATCTGCGACCGCAGAGATAATTCTGCGGTTCGTGCTTTCTTCTGTGGCCGCAGAAATACTTCTACGGGCTGCACTTTTGGCCTGCTGCCTCCTTCTTGCGTTATGAGCCGGAACACTCCTTTTTGAGTTAGATTTCTTCATTAGAGTCCAATTCTCTAACATTCCTGCAATTTGCACACTTTCATTAGTTTTAGGAACATTAATCAACACTTTCAGACTAAATCTAAAGCAAGAAGGTACTAATAAAGTGGATAAAATCCACACTTATCACTTTTGTCCAACGATCTCGAGATGAATCGGCCCAACGCGACTATCTACCCGGTCATTCTTTGAAATGCCTTGACGTTGTCGACTATGGTGATTTTCTCTATGGCTTTATTTTGTCGAGTCTGATCTCTATTCCCCGATTAGATACTATGAATCCGAAAAACTTGCCCGAGCCGACACCAAATGCACACTTCTCCGAGTTTAGCTTCATGTTGCACTTCCTTAATATGTCGAAGGTTTCCTACAAATATTTCACATGGTCCTCTGCTCGCAGGAACTTGACCAACATATCATCAATATAAACTTCCATTATTGAACATCCAGTTTACAAGGCGTTGGTATGTGGCACTGGTGTTCTTTAATTCGAACAGCATCATGCTATAGTAGTAGGTGCCGAACTTGGTTATGAAAGAAGACTTTTCTTAATCGTCGGGGTCCATTCAAATTTGGTTGCACACAGAGTAGGTATCGAGAAAATCGAGTATCTCATAACTGGCCGTTGGTTGATCATTCGATCGATATTAGGCAAAGGGAAAGAATTCTTCGGACATGCCTTGTTTTTAGATCCTTATAATCTACACACATCCTCATTTTATTTCCTTTTTTACGTACTACAACTACGTTAGCTAACCAATCTGCGTATTTAACTTCCCGGACAGAACCTATTTTTAGAAGTTTGGATACCTCGTCCTTGATGAACACGTGTTTGATCTCGGACTGTGGCCTTCTCTTCTGCTTAACCGGATGGAACTTTGGATCCAAACTCAACTTGTGAGTGGTTACCTCTAGTGGAGCCCTTGTCATGTCTAGATAGTACCAAGCAAAACAATCGGAGTTAGCTTTAAGAAAATCAATAAGAAATTTCCTGAGCTCAGGGGTTAACCCCGTGCCCAGTATACCTTTCGATCCGGTAGGTGCTCGATCAATATAGCTTGCTCTAACTCCTTGACCGTTGATTTGGTGGCGTCGTTTTCATTGGGTGCTATGAATGATCTCGGGACACCATAATCGTCCACACTGTCCGCTCCGAGCTCCTCCTATTTTTCCGATTTGGCTGGGGCCGATATCATTGATTGCTATTTAGTTTCTTCTTTTTTGGTCGGTTCCACATTTCTTGATGTTGAAACCGCAGGAATCGGGATCACTTCATCGATAGAGAATATTTAACTTGAGGCCAGCTGTTCTCCTTTAACCGTCTTGACTCCCCTCTTAGTGGGAAATTTCAGTGCCTGGTGTAAGGTCGAAGGTATCGCGCTCTTGTTGTGGACCTATGGTCTTCCACACAAAGCATTGTATCTCATATCCCCTTTGATCACGTAGAACTTTGTTTTTTGGGTTGTCTCGCCAGTGTTTACCAATAAATTTATCTCACCTTTCGTGGTCTTACATGGCATGTTGAATCCATTCAACACCCGGATCGCCGGTATGATTTGATCCTGTAACCCCAGTTGCTCTACGACCCTCGATCTGATGATGTTGGCTGAATTACCTGATTAATTAACACACGCTTATCCCAAGATATATTGATAAGTACATATATTACTAGGGCATTGTGTTAAGGCTATACGATGCCCTCGGCATCTTCGTCGCTGAATGAGATAGCTCCTTCTGAGACGTATTCTCAGGTGCATTTTTCCCTTGTAATAGACACTTTAATGCGTTTTATCATCAGTCACTGTGGGACATCGACTCCCCCAAAGATCATGTTGATTACGTGGTGAGGCTCCTCTTGTTCGATCTATTTATTGGCGTCCCTATTTTTGAAGTGGGTTTTAGCTCATTTGCTTAGGAATTCTCGAAGGTGCCTATTGTTGAACATTTGAGCAACTACTTCTCTTAACTGTTGGCATCTTCGGTCCTATGAACGTGAGTTCCTTGATACTTAAACATCAAATTAGGATCTCTCTAGGAAGGGTTGTACTGCAACGGTCGGGGCCACTTGGTCTCTTTGATGCACCCTATGGTCGACACAATGTTCGCAGGGTCTATGTTGAAATTGTACTCCGATAATCTTGGCGCTTCCCTGCTCCTGAGCGACATGTCAAACCCGCTCTTGCTCATCAGGCCCCGGCTGCTCGGTCCTCAATCACTTATCATTTTGTTCCTTGTTGGGTGACGCTCAGATCCGTTTCCCCTCCGATCAGTACAATATAGCTTATATCAATCTCAGATCGGCCTTGCCTCCTGATCAATGGCTCTCTTAGATCTATCATTGGTTCTGATGGGGTAAATGGATTTAGAAGGGGCCTCGAGTTGGTCGTCTTCGACCCTGATCTTCAATTGGTATCTGTTGTGGACGTCGGCCCAAGTTACCGCTGGTTACTCCACCAAATTTTGTTTTAGCTGTTGAGAGGCCACGTAACTTCAGGGGTCGAGCCCCTGAGTAAATGCCTGAATGGCCCAATTATCCACAATCGATGGCAGATCCATCCATTCCATCTGGAATCTTGACACGAACTCACTGAGCATCTAGTTATCCCTTTGTTTGACCTTGAAAAGATCTGACTTTCTGGTCTCGACCTTGATGGCTCTGGCATGGGCCTTCACGAAAGCATCTACAAGCATAGCAAACGAGTCAATAAAATTCAGAGGCAAGCTGATATACCATATCATTGCCCCTTTGGACAAAGTTTCCCCAGACTTTTTCAGCAACACCGACTCGATTTCATCATATTCCAAGTCGTTCCCTTTGATCGCGCATGTATAGGATGTTACATGCTTATTTGGATTCGTGGTATCCCATTATACTTGGGAATGCTGGGCATTCGTAATGTCACAACCCCAATTTTCCTCCGTAGAATGTCGTAATGGCACCTAGTCTCTAAAGCACCTAGTCTCTAAAACTAGGTAAGCCTGACACATAACAAAATGATAACAGGTTCTACTAAACAGCTATTAAACATGAACCAGAAATTTCTATATAACCCAATAATCCCTAGGTAGATACATAATATCCCAAAATTGGTAGTACAAGTTGTACGCTTTCCTAAGAGTCACTAGAAGTAACAATACATCATTGTCTTGGAATAATAAGAAACAATGGAAATAAAAGACAACAGAAGGTGACTTCGAAGCCTGCGAACGTCAAGCATGTATACCTTGAAGTCTCCAGCCGCGCATACATAAGCTCAAACCAACTCGATCATAAGTACCCGGATCTGCACAAAAATGTGCAGAAGCATAATATGAGTACACCACAACGGTACCCTATAAGTATCAAGCCTAACCTCGGTAGAGTAGTGACGAGGCCAGGTCAAGACACCTACCGGTCATGTAAACCTGTACAGGATATAAATTAAAGCTAACAATAAAAAGAACGTTAATGTAAGACCAATAGCAGCAAGATCACAAATTTACAATGAACAACGAAAATAATGGAATCACGAATAGCAACAAGAATTATACCGTAATAAAGAAATGGGTGACGACTCAATCAATCAAATCGTTCCAAGTGCACAATTTACAACAAGAATTAGCCTCATAATCTCAAATCATTAGTCGGAACTTTCAATTCTTACACATATGGCACCTTGTGACCATATTTTCCAAATCACTTTCGCACGGCAAAACCCACGTGTCACCATTTACATTGTATCCGTGTCAAACACTAATTAAAATTTTCAAGAGATTTATTTATATACGATAAGGCATTATAAAAACTTTGAATAAAGTAGGGGATCAGGGAGAAAATGAGTTTATTTTAGAAACCATTTGGGTGAAGAAAATAACATTTTTAAATAAAATAAAGCATCGGATAAGCTACCAAATTAAATATAGAATTTTTAAATTAAAATATAATAGTAATTTTTTAAGTAAAATACAAACATCAGATAGGGTAAGGAGTTTAAGTGAGAAAGCAATTAAAGTGAAATATGACAACTATTAAGATTAGTAAAGTACAGAATAAAACGACGAGCTTTAACTTAAGAGTCATTTAAGTAAGTATGTTTAAAAAAAATACTTTTACTTGAAACCGTTGTGTTACTAATAACTCAATAGGGTATGAGATAATGACTCAGAGTAGTAAATTCATTTTGAAAATTAATTCACCAAAATAATAGTAATGGGAAAGAAAAACAGGAAATGACGGCAAAAAGGTAAACTAATGAAAATAACTCAATCCTCGAAAATTAGTAAATCCAAAAAACATCAGTCCTCAGAATCTCATAGAAAAAAATACCGAAAGCTAACACATTACAACAATGAATATAACACACACAATTCGTTACGGCGCGCAACCCAATCCCATTGTACAAACACAATCTTTCCTTCTTTCACCATATCAATATCAATAATAACATATAAAATCCATTGCGGCGCGCAACCCGATCCCACCGTATCAATATCAAATCCTCCCTTATTTCACCATATTACATAGTCCTCCCTTATTTCACCAGTTGCAACGTGCAACCCGATTCCACCATATCAATATCAAATTCTCCCTTATTTTACCATATCACATAATCCTCCCTTATTCCACCCGTTGCGGCGTGCAATCCGATCCCGCCGTATTATCATTTATCAATATCATAATCTTCCCTTATTTCACATGTTGCGGCGTGCAACCTGATCCACAAGGACCTTAAATTAACAACAACAATCCAATTACTCAATTCATAAGAATTTCTATAATTAAAGGGTATGAGTACACGACAATAAAGGAACCATGTAATAATAAAAGAAATACAATAAATATTATAAAAACAACAGGACAAGTAAAGCACGTGACAACTAAGGTGTGCAAGTAAAACAGTTAAGACAAGTAGCAAATATGCACGAGTCATGGAAGGGACTCAACAATTTAGACGTAACAAGACAACAAGGAAGGCAATAACCTCAATTAAAGCATATAAGGGCAAAATAACAAGTAAGAGGTGCAATAAGTGCTAACAACGTGAAATAGAGCATGTGAGAGTAGATTAACAAGGAGATATCACATGTTATGACAATTCAATTTAAGGCATGGAAGACTAGACAATCTAAATCGGTCAAATACCACATATAGGCCATGTACCCATTCCTCACTTGCGTACACGGCTTTCACATAACAAGAATAGCACAATTAACCCAATTCCTAAAGGGTAGTTTCCCCCATAAAGTTAGGCAAGATACTTACCTCAAAGAAGCTAAACTGATACTCTAAAATGACCTTCTCATGTGAAACAACTTTCGAACGGCTCAAATCTAGCAAAAACAACTTTATATCATGAATAAAAACCATAGGAAATAATTCCAAATAATAAAGCTTCGATCTTTAAAGAAAACTAAAAGTAACCTAAAAACTCAACTCTAGGCCCGCACCTCAGAACCCGATAAAATTTATAAAAATGAACACCCATTCCGATACAAGTCCAACCATATCAAAATTATCAATTTCCGACATCAAATCGCCCTTCAAATCCTCATTTTACATTTTGAAAGATTTTACAAAAAAATTATTTTCTTTCATTCAATCCACTAATTTAATGATAGAAATAATTAAGGAATCATGAAATATAATCAATTTCGGATAAAGAACACTTATCCCAAACCAACACATGAAAATCCCCTTCAAAATCGCGCAAATCCGAGCTCCCTAACTCAAAAAGTGATAAAATATCAAAAGCTCTCGAAAGATAGTTCTTTGTATTCTGCCTAGTGACTCCTCTTACGCGATCGCGGAACAACCTCACGATCACAAAGAATAAAATGCTGCCCAGTGAAATTAAAGCTTCGCGTTCGCGACACACACCCCACGAACGCGATGAACAATGACCAAAGGCTTCACGATCGCGTATAGACTATCGCGAACGCGAAGAGTTAAAGACTACCAGCTCCCAGCTCCACTACGCGAACGCGGGGACAAAGGTGCGAACGCGGACAACTGACTGCATAAGCTTCTCAAACACATGCCCAAGATCATGTCCGCGATGAACAAAACCTTGAGCTCCAAGAAACCTTTCGCGAATGCGATAGACTCTTCGCGACCGCGAAGAACAAAGTACCTAGGACCACCATAACACTACGCGAACGCGGAAGTAAAGGTGCGAACGCGATGAAGAACACTAAGTGACAGAAATCAGCAGTCCACAAATAGAAGGAAATGGCCCGTAGCCCATCCAGAACACACTCGGGGGCCCCGGGACCCCATCGAAACATACCAACATGTTCCATAACATAACGCAGACCTGCGCAAGATCTCAAATCACATCAAACAACTTCAAAACTACGAATCGCACCTCAAATCGTACTAAATGAATTTATGAACTTTCAACTTCTACAACTCGCGTCAAATCCTATCAAATCAACCCAGAATGACGTCAAATTTTGCATGCAAGTTCCAAATAACACAACGAAGCTATACTAACTCCCGGAATCAAAATCCGAATCTGATATCAATAAAGTCAACTCCCGATCAATCTTATGAATATTTCAAACCTTCAAATCCCCAAATTTCACCAAATAGTGCCGAAACCTTCTAGAAATATCCAAACGCAAATTCGGGCATGCGTCCAAGTCCAAAATCACCATCCGGACCTAGCGGAATGCCATGGCCCCAATTTCCCTCCGTAAGATGTCGTGACGGCACCTAATATCTAAGACTAGGTAAGCCTAACAAGTATGCAAAATAACTAAAAGATAAGCTAAAACTCAAAACGTCAACAACTGTAATAAATAAAAATTACAACTTAACTATAAACAACTCCCAAAATCCGGTAGATATAAGTCACAAACTCTAACGAGAAATACTAAATATCCCTATACATCAGAGTCTAATGAGGATAAGGAAACAATATAATAAAGATAGAGGGGGACTCCGAGGTCTGCTGACGCTGGCAGATGTACCTTGAAGTCTCCATGCACGAACTCACTCACTGATACCTGGTCTGGTACGCAGTACCTAGATCTGCACAAAAATATATGCGGAAGCGTAGTATGAGTACACCACAATGGTACCCAGTAAGTGCCAAACCTAACCTCGGTAGAGTAGTGACGAGGTCAGGTCAGGGCGCTACTAGAAATAATAAGAAACAGGGCAGAAGATGTAATGATATAATGAAATGACAGAGAAGTGAAACAATGAAAATTTACGGAAGGTACCAACACGGAATCAAAGAAATACAAGTACAACATGAAAGGAAATAAAATCATACAAGTTAAGGAACAACAACAACAACAACACAGCAAATAGAGAAAATCAACAGGGGTGCTCTCGAGGTACTACCTCGTAGTCCCAAAAGTAAATATCTTGCAATCTTTCCTTATATCACTGCCGGAACCTTTACATTTTGTTTTGAAAAATTATTTTCCCAAAATAGCATCCCGCGCTTTAGCCAACCTTATCACACTGCATGACTTCTAGTAGTTCCCCTGCTAGCCACGCGTATCAAGCCCACCTTATCTCACCACACGCGTTTCAACACCCAAAACTTATACCACCACATGCGTATCAATAATCACAACAGCACGGTAGAAACCTCATGCAACAATAATAACTGCACAACAGAAATCTTGTGCAACAACCAAACAATCATCTCAACAATAATCAGGGAAACCAAACATAACAACTGAAACAATGATATTTCAAGAATAGCAATTTCAAGTAAAGAATCCCACAGTTAAATTAGAAACATGTAATCAAAAAAGAAGGTAATTCAACTAAGCATGTAGTACAAGTTGTAAATAAGAGATAAGAAAAGTAGGCAGGTGAAATTAGGCTAAACATGATGATTATACATGCTAAATGACTCAGTTATGCATAAAAAGGAAAACTACTTAGATAAAAACAGGAATTTCAATATTTAGCCCATATACGCACTCGTTACCTCGCGTACACGGCCCTCATATCACAAATTGTCACAAAAATACCAAATCCTAAGGAAAATTTCTCCTACACAAGGTTAGACGAGTCATTTACCTCAAACCTCGCTCAATCAATCAATAAGATGGCCTTTCCCTCGATTTTCAACTCCGATCGGCTCAAATCTAGCCGAAATAATTACATACTATAAATATAACTATAAGAAACTAATTTAAATAATGAAACTACGACATTAGAAAATAATTGAAAAATCACTCCAAAAAGTCGATCCGGGCCCACGTCTCGAAACACAACAAAAATTATAAAATCCGAACACTCATTCTTTATCGAGTCCAACCATATAATAATTATCCAAATCCGACCTCATATCGCCTTTCAAATCCCTAATTTTTAGCCTAAGAAGTTTTCCAAATATTTTCCCAAATTTCCAACTAAAAACACTAATTAAATGATGAGAACAACAATTAGATTCATGTAATATGACCAAAACCGAGTTAGAATCTCTTACCCCAATGATTTCCTTGCAAAACTCTCGAAATATTGCCACAAACCGAGCTCTCTAGGTCCAAAAATGGATAATGAATCAAACCCTTGAACTTAGGCCTTTTCTGCCCAGCGACTTCCGCTTCAGCGGACTTTGGGTCGCTTCTGCGATGCCGCACCTGTGGAAAGCCCATAGCAGGTGCGGATTCCACTTAAGACCAGGAGTTCTGCTACTGCGGACCATGGCTCGCACCTGCGAGCCCACTTCTGTGCAGGAAGAGACCACACCTGCGGTTCTGCCCAATGCCCCTCCTCCACTTTCGCTTCTGCGGAGGAAATGGCCGCGCTTGCCGAGGCGCACCTGTGCCCAAGTGTCCGCACCTGCAAGCCCAATCGTGGGCTCTCCTTTTCGCTTCTGCGCTTCATCTTCTGCACCCGCATTCCGCACCTGCGGTCAAACCCTCCCCAGGTGCGATGACACCAGCACGCCTGGGACTTCAGCAATGTAGCTAAGTCCAAAATTGGTCCGAATTTAGTCGAGCCTTCAAATAACATCAAACAACGTTAAAAACACAAATTTCACATCGATTCAAGCCTAATAAACTTTAGAACTTCTAACTTCTACATATGATGCCGAAACCTATCAAATCAAGTCCGATTGACCTCAAATTTTGCACAAATATCATAATTGACATTATGGACCTACTCCAACTTCCATAATTGGAATCCAACCCTGATATGAAAAAGTCCACTCCCGCTCAAACCTTCCAAAATCTTCCAACTTTTCAACTTTTGCCAATTAACACCGAAATGGCCTACGGACCTCCAAATCAACATCTGGATATGCTCCTAAGACCAAAATCACCATACGGAGCTATTGAAACCTTCAAAACTCCATATCGGAGTTATATTCACACAATTCTAACTACGGTTGACTCCTATGACTTAAACTTTCAATTTAGGGACAATGTGTCACATTTCTCTCCGAAACCAAAAACTAAACCTCCCGACAAGTCACAAAATCACAGTATAACACAAAGAAGGCAACAATTGGGGGTCGAGGGTCAAACACACAAGACTCAAACTTGGTCAACTCTTTTAACTTAAAGCTTCAATAATGGAATTCATTCTTCTATACTAATTCCGAACCACCCGAAAACAAAAACTAACGATACACACAAGTCGCAATACATCATACGGAGCTACTCATACCCTTAAATCACCGGGTGAAGTACAAATGCTCAAAACGATTGGTCGGGTCAGTACACAAAACCTCTTCAGGATCGGCTTCAGTGCCACACTCGGGGGGAAGGCTTCTGAATAAACTTTTTGGAGTCTGGTCCGTTTAATATCGGAGGTTCTCCCCGGATCTGATCAACCCTAGAGTTGTATGTTTCCATTTTCTTGTCGTTGGCCTCATTTTTTTTCTTGCTTGACTCCACCCTTTTGATTAATGCTTCGAGCATCTTTGTCACCTCGAAAGTTTCTTTGGGCCTGACTTCACTCGGTTCCACGACAACTTGTTCATCTCTCCGATTATTTTCCCTAGGTTGTTCGGGCTCGACCCTGTTAGGGGCGTGACTTTGGTCTTGCAGCTGTGCTATTGCCTCTTATTGAGCCTGCAACATTTCAAAAATCAATTGTTGGCTAACCCCATCACCTTCACCTTCGGGCGCTTCTCGAGCCG
Organism: Nicotiana obtusifolia; assembly: GCA_002018475.1. Lineage (NCBI taxonomy): Eukaryota > Viridiplantae > Streptophyta > Magnoliopsida > Solanales > Solanaceae > Nicotiana > Nicotiana obtusifolia. The sequence goes on from MCJB01015928.1 coordinate 77,726, forward strand.
TCGGCCGGGGTCCCCCACGAACATTATTTTCCGGATAAGTTGGATAATTGATGTTGATGGCTGATGGTAGGCTATAATCCCGTATTTTAGTCGCTTATTTCACTCTAATTACTGCACTTCTATTGTGTTTTAGCTTTAATCGCTAGCGTTTTGTACTTATTGTGTGTTTTATGCCTTGTATGAGGGATTCCGAGCTATGTAGATGTTATGTAATGAATTTGAGTGATTGTTTCTATCTTGAGTTCCTAATTGTTCTTAAATTTCGTTGTGTGTGGAACTACTCTCTATTGTTGTGTGAAGGCACTTGATTCATGAAGGAAAGATAATGTCGTTGGCCTCTATGTTAGAGTAAGTGAGCGAGTTATAAATAATGCATGGTGCTTGTGAGTCAAATCTTGAGGCTAAGATGTTGCACTATTGTGCTTAATCTATATTAAATATTCTTGGTATGATGAGTTATGAGAGTTGCTTTAAAACGGTCGTGTCTATGTGAAGTGTAGTTTGATTTCTTGAGGACGAGCAATGGTTTAAGTGTGGGGTATTGATGGTAGGCTGTTGATGGTAAGCTATAATCCCGTATTTTAGTCGCTTACTGTTCTCTAATTTACTGCACTTCTATTGTGTTTGAGCTTTAATCGCTAGTGTTTCGTACTAATTGTGTGTTTTATGCCTTATAGGAGGGATTTCGAGCTATGTAGATGTTATGGAATGAATTTGAGTGATTTGGAGCTTTGAAGTCTGAGTAGAAGCCCAAGGGATTAAGCCGGAATCGCGTTCGGGGGTCGAAAATCATGGCCGGATATCAAAAAGTCAAGAAAAATCTGGACTCTGAGAAAACAACACTAGCGCTGCGTGTGGGACGGCGCATGGCGCGCCGCGCCTATGTAAAACGCTTGCTGCCTGTCAGAAAAAACTCTCTAGAAATCCCCACTAATGGCCCGCATGGCGCGTCTCCCCATGCCACGCGCGTGTGCAATATTTACAGAGTATTTGTCCTATTTCGCGCAGGAAAAGGTGTTTTTATCTGGGCCCAACCCTACTGGGTATAAATACATGGAAAAACATTATTTTTGAGATTTATGACACATCTAAGACCTAAGGAGGCTAAGGAGGAGTTGAAGAAGAAAAAGCACAAGGAATTCATCATTCAATACTCACTCAAGACACGAGTTTGGATCGTTTTATGTTTTTCTTTACTTTAAGCTTATTTGTGATGAATTACTCCATATCCATGGAGTAGTTCTCTTTAGGGTTTGATGGATTTGGTGTATTGATATTTGGTTTTAGATCACATATCTAGTTTTTATATATTGAATCATTTTGGATGTTTTAATTATTGCATCTATATTCACATGTTCATGTAATCGAGAGAGGCATAACTTGTGATATCCTTGCATTATCTTGTTGGTTGAGTTCATTAATTCTTCTTAATAATCGAAGGAGGCTAGTTGAATTATTGTTTAAACCTAGTTACGAGGATAATCGAGAGAGTTTCTCCTAAAGACCAATCCACTACGAATTCTTGCATATCTTCACCGAGCTTAAATTGGTTCATATTGTGAGGTTGAGACTTAATCGAGAGAGGAGTTTCTACTAAACGGTTGAACTAATAATTGAGTGAATTCGAGAGAATCACTTGAACATTAGAAGTCAATTAACTAGAGTTAAATCCTAGACATTTATCTTGCACCTATCTAATCAATCCCCATTTTCTCCCATTGATATATCTTCCTTGCTTACCTTCGTTTCGATTGTCATTCGTCAATTAGTTATAGATTATTAGTTAATTTTAGTTTTAAATCACGTAATTCTAAACTGTTGATTATCTTGAATAACAATGTAGCTACAAACTACAACAATACTATTTAAATCCAATCACTATGGATGTGATATTATATTATACTATATTCAACTAGCGAGCATATTTAAGTGTGTGTTTTGTGATCGTTAATGGCCACCTACGAGTTAGCATCGAGCGGGTCGTCGACTGGGACACCATTGGATCGGCATGAGGCACATAATTACTAGGCACCACATTATTATTCTCGATGTGATGGCCTGACTCAGCATCAATGTTCAAGTGAGCAGACTGAGAGTTTGATATCCTTAGGCTAACCTGGAATTAAAATTTCAAAGAACACACGTAAAATAAGGTGTGTTATGGAGATTCGTATCAAGTCATAACTATTATCCTTAGCCCCACTGTGGGAGCCAAACTGTTTACCATAAAAATAAATAACAATTAAATTTGTATGTGGTTTAAAGGATATGTGGTTTAATTCAATACGAATAATTAAGAACAATTGGTAAATGAGTTAAAGACAAAATAAATGATCAAGCCAATCGCAATGTAATGACCAAGCCTGATCTTAGATTGAACAGTGGGCTTCATCCTCGATTGGACCCTCGATACAAGCTCGGTCACTACTGAAGAAAAGAACAAATGAATAATGCCTTGAACAATAGCTAGAAGACAAAAGTAAACTTTTATAGCTTTGATTTGTGTGTCACAATACGTCATAATAAAGAAATCCCTCCCCTTTTATAATAGTAAGGGAATTTCAGTTCTACTACAAGTTTTTAAAAAAGAGCAAAAATCTTCTTTTTTGGTAAATATTGATCTACAGTTGACACTGAACGAGATTCACGCCGTAATATCCGGTTGAGGATGAATATTACGGGCCCCTGCTCGTCATGCATGACCGTTCACTGCGTCCCCCGAGATCCAGAAGCTATACTTGGCTCGGGTGTGTCATTTCACCGTGTTCGATCTCAGATACACCGTTCATTCCTTCCGGGTTTCGATACGAGGAGCTCCTAGACCTCGATTATACTCACTTCGAGCCACGCTTCCCTTTGTTCCTTCATCGGGGAATCAGGAGAAACTTTCCCCCCGATTTCACCCGTACACACTATAGTTATTACATTATTTATATTATCTTTATATTGTCAAAGGATCCAATAAATTTGGTTTACCAGATTAATTGTGGCCTTAATCTCGTAAATTTAATTGCTTGACCTAATGACCGAGTTATAAATTAAATATTTATAATGTAAACAAGAGTTTAATTTTTTTACACTGACAATATAAACTAAATTTCGCCTGTTTGAGGCATGCAATGGATTGACGTAACATTTAGTCTTTCTCTCTATTATCCTTACACTATATGACGCCATCAATAGGACAACTACCACACACATAAGATATTATGAAATATTTAACTTATACTATGATTAATTCCTATATTTTTTTCTCATTTCAGAAATAAGATTTAAAATGTTCATATTAAGTTCATAACAGATTCAAAAAAGAGAAAAATATTATGATATTAGAAAAAAGTAAAAATATAAATAAATAAAAATTAATAATTTAGAAGGTAAAATAGGTAATTAAGAAGTTTTATTGAGATAAGAGGATGAGAATGTCTATTGTGCAAAGTTGGAGGATGACTTTGATCTTTAGAGTAAAGTTCAGGAATACGATATTCATCCACTTATAAGGGCCAAAGATGGACCTAGCTGCAGTTAACTAGACATATTGAGCACATGAAATACATAATCAGATTAACTAACATGATGGGTCCTTCCATTACGGATCTCATCAGATTGAGCATAGCTTGAAAGTTATACTAGACACATTAAGCACATGAAATACATAATTAATCGAATATGAATTATCACACTTATAATTGAGCTCTCATGTTTATAAACTATTATTAACTTAGAACGTTTAAACACATAAATAAAATATTTATAAAGCTAAATTTGTTAAATTATACTGACCGTTTAAAAATTCTTTATGTTGTCATTATATAATTAGTTAATTTAAGAAAAGTGTGACATCCAATATCTAGACAATTTTCTGTGGTTTTGAACTTTCAAACTTCCTCCCAAATGTCGCCTATATCTCTAGTCGAAAGTGCATTGGATTATGAAATACACTAGTTCAATTTGCACCAAACATGATACAATCAGTTTTGGTTACAATCACGTACTCTCTATATTTAAGTAGGAAAAAACTTGAAGTGGTTTGCTTTTCTTTTTCTCCTCCTTTCCCTATTGCCTCACGTCTATACTCAATTGTAAAATATCCTTAACTACATTTTCCGTTGAATAATTCTTTCCCGCACTGTAACAAAAGTATTACCACTTCCATATCTGTAGATTATACTCTACTTCTAGATTATAAAATATGCAACTATTTGCGAAGTCTTGAACCCCAATATATATGCCAAATATTCTATATACTACAAATTTAATTTGCTCTCTATGTATAAAACCCAAATGTAAAAACTCTTGGCAACTTATTCTATTCTTACCATCTCCATTGAAGATTTCTTGTCCTCTTTCTCCATCTCCATAGTTGGGATAATCTGCACAATTATAGATGACAAAATCCATTATTTTGCAAAGTTCTACAGGTATCAACCATGCCTGCAGGTCTTATTATAGGTCCAATAACCTTTCTTTATACCCTAGTTTTAGCTTGAAAGTCTTGAAATTATACAAGGATCTAAGCAGCTTTGGAGGTCAGCATGATAGCTTGTCGTTTCTCGGATCCGGAAAAGGACTTTTAACTAGTGACAAAATTAAGAGGTAAACATCTTGATTTTTGTTGGAACTAGTAATTAATATTTGTGAACATGTTTATCTTAGATAACATGATCGACTTTATGTCCTCATTTTCTTCTTCATTTTCGATATAGGAAGTTTGTGTTGAGCAGTAATGGTCAACCAGGAGGTCCCTTGCCTTCTCCGCCCTCTTCAAATCCCTTGTAAGTTTGACATTTATCGACAGACGAATTGATCGTGATCTAGAGTCAGTCAGTTCAAAATGAATGTAATATTATTATATGTATGATTTACATTTTAGTTTATTTTGCATATGTATACATAGTTTGAGTTGGAAATTTGAATTCGTAAAACCCAATCTAAATCCGTCTTTCCATTTAGCAGATCCTCTACAAAATTAATAAAAAAGAATGTATACATTCAACTGCTCTAATTTAGTGCTTCTAATAACCACTATACTTTTTCTGAGCATTGTTGCAGTACTGGCTGGCTTATAGGAATTCTGCTATCAATAGTTTTACCCTTCTTCCGCAACAAATGGGGGTCACTGTTGCAACTTAAAAGTAAGATTTCATGAGTTACTTACACATATTGCTAATTTCAATTGTATTTCCTTAAAATTCAAGATTAATTTAAGAAGATAGAAATTAAGTGGTCTTTTCGTGTATATTAAAAGGTTTAATTTGCTAATTATACAGATAAGGTGGAAGATGTAATAGAAACAGTAGAAGAAGTAGTAGAGGAGGTGGAGAATGTGGCTGAGGAAGTAGACAAAGTGGCTGAAGAAATTGGGAAAGATTTGCCAGAAGGCCAACTCAAGGATACTCTCAAAGCTGTGGAAAATTTCTCAGAAGAAACAGCCAAGTTTGCTCATGCAGCTGGAGATATTATCGATAAGGTTTATCTAATTAACTCGCTTTATAATTTCTTAGTTAATTAAACACCTTCATTCCCAACTAGTACGTAATTTATTATTCTTATGTTTTACTTCTAAATTTCAAGTTTGGTTACTTGTTCAAATTAAAATGGAATTCCTTAAAATCTGGCAATTGACTATGTAAAAAAACTACTCCACATACTTTGAATTTGCCTCTAATACTTTAATAACTCAGTCATAAAATTAATATTGTTGACTTTTAAGAATTGAAAGATACTAATCCTTGTGCAAAGTCGGATTGATATTTTTATACTTTTTCCTTAATCTCTTGTCCTCCAAAAATCAAACTTATACAGCTTATGCAGTCTGACTACACAATACAGCTTTAAAGTTCATATATAATTGTTAATCTCATCTTCGCTATAAAAAAAAATACCAATTTCATCAACTATGACTTGAATAAGATTATTATTCTAATTTTTCTTGTTCCTTATTGATGTGAAGACTAGCATTCTCTTCTCCTTGTCCAGCAAGAGAAAAGGAACATAACCAAAAAAATATGCTTTCTTTTGAAATTTCCTTTTCTGACTCTAGTTGCTTCACAAAAATTAATCCTCTATCAAATAAAGTTAATTTCGTCCATGCGAGGATTTAAATTATATACATATACACCTTAAAAAAAAAATTTACGCTATCATTACATTTTAACCTCTTATCTTATACTAGGAGTTTATTACTCAGTTTTTCAGATTGGTGCAAATAACAAAAAGTTTTTTCTTAAGCTCTTTTCTATACAACACTAATCAAACTTATACAAGCTATCGTAGTCTGACCAGACAATTGCTTTAATAAAGTTCATAATTTTGTTAGTCTCGTCTTCGCATTCAACAAATGGCAATTGTTTATCAACTATGACTTGTTCCTTACTGCAGAAGAGTAACGCAACATCCTCTCCAGCTTGTCCAGCAAGAGATGAGGAAATAACCAAGAACATATGTTTTCTTTTTATAAATTCTTTTTTTAACGCTACCTACGTTAATTAAATTTCGTCTAAAATGGAGTCAATTTCGTGTACAGGAGTCAGGAGGACGAATACAGTATAATACATTTTATTTATATGCAGGTACAAGACGTGGAACTTAAAGCTGAGAAGAGAGTGAAGTCGTCGGTCGAATCCGTCACAGATGAAGTCAATACGTCTACAATATCTAAAATAGAAAATATTGTAGATATAAACTCGAAGAAATAACTCAATTAAAACATAGGATAATCTGCGACCAAATCCTTGTGTAAGTAACTCCATATATTCCCATGTACTTCTTTGATCATATTTTGCTTTCTTTATGTTCCATCAATCTTTTTCTTTTCTTATTTATTTTCCTATTAGTTTTCCTCAATTTCAATTTGTTTTCCTCAAGTCCGATATTAAAATTATCATTAATGTAGTCATGTTTGCTTTTCCATGAAACAATTTCCATCATGGCCCTTGAGAGACTAATTTTGTAGTAATCATTTCATAGCTTATAACTGAAGAAGCTTCGCTAATTTTGTACTATTAGCTCGCCGCCACGACGACTGTATAGGTAAAGAAATTCTTAAAATATCACGTCATTTAAAAGAAAAGTGTGGTTTATAACCTTACAATTAAGACATAATACATGTTATAACAAGTACTGTAAAGTTTCTTTACACTACTATGTATTTAACTTTAAGGCTTTTTATATAAACATGCCAGCCTTGCAAACTATTATGCGACTCTAAATAATCGTGCGAGGCATACGACGAAATCTGACAAATTCCACAGTTTCGCCAAAAGTTTTTAGGTAATGCCTCTATAATAATTTTATTTGTTTCGGATATTTTTGACTGCTATAATAAAGTACTATCACAAAGAACAAATGTTATAACATAACATGAAACAATATTTCCAAAGAAAACTTAATTTTTCATAATAAAGTATTATTATAGAGAACGGAAATAGGTCAAAATACCGCTCTACTATACTAAAAGGATCATTTATACGCTTCGTGATATTATCCGTTCACTGCTACCCTGACGTTATAGAACAGGTACAAAAATACTCTTTCTTCGTTAAGGCCTCCAACATGTCCAAAACCATCCCACATGGCCTAATATTTTGCTGAGGTGGATGCCATATCGCGTGCCACATTAACCCCAACCCCATTTTACCTCTTCCCCCGCTTCTTCTTCAAACTACCACCTTCTCCTTCCCTCAACCACCACAATCACTATCACCACAACCCTCCATCAGATGCCCCCTCCTTTGTGATCCATTAAGTTTTTCAATCTTCCTTTCCTTTTGTTGGCTAAACTAGACACAAGCTGATGACTAACCATAGTTAGCTTGTATACTTAACTGTAGAGTGTACAGTTAGGTTGTTAAATGTATGGTTTGGTAGTTAGAAGTTAGTTATGGTTAGGTTGTTAGATGGTAGTTATTTATTGTATATATACACAGTACACAGGGAATAGAAACTAAAGGATTCCATTTTCATTTATCTCGATATGTTCTTCCTCTTTCTCAAATTCTCTCTTCTTCTAAGCTCAACTCTCTCTCTTTTTGACAGCCATGGCAGCTAACATAGTATCAGAGCCACCAGGCGTAGATCTACATCGCAGCTCAAGTTTGGCTCCAGTCTTCTCAGAAACCTCGATTCAACAATTTATGGTTGAATCGCTTAGAGTTTGTCTGAGCTAGAAGGAGCTAGGGTTTGTGAATTGAGTAAAAATTTCTCAAAATTGTTCACTACAGTTATTTTGCGATTTCGCTGCTGCTAGAAAATGGCAATTGGAGATGAATCTAGTCCCTCGAGTGGTGTACTGCTCCTCCTACCATAGGAAATAGTATTTGGGTACTGGTACCACGAGTTTTACAACAATTAATTGCAATCATCTATTGTTCTTACAACCAACAGACACTCCAGGGAGTACATTGATATCTCTTCAACTTACTGGATCTGCCAATTATGCCTTATGCAGTCATGATATGAGGATTGGCCTTTTAGGTAAGAGCAAAATTAGGCTTTATTGATGGCCGATTTCCTAAAATTAGGTTTGAACCTAAATTAGACAATCAGTGGGAAAAGGTTAATGATGTTGTTCTGTCATGGATCATGAACTCTGTTAAACTAAGCCTATTGAGTAGTGTTCTGCATGCTTCTGATGCTCATAAGATTTGGGAGGATCTCAAGGAAAGATTTGATAAAGTCAATGGTTCTAGAGTTCTATATTTCATAGAGAAATTCATAGTTTGACCCAAGGAACTATGACAATTGCTGATTATTTTTCTAAACTAAAAGATCTGTGGGATGAATTTGATGCGCTCATGCCTTGTCCTGGTTGCCCTTGTCCTGAATCTAAGAAATATTTTCAGCATTTTGAAGCTCATGGATTACTGCAGTTTCTAGTTGGTTTAAATGAAATCTATGCTCAAGCCAGAAGCCAAATTATGATGATGTCTCTTGTGCCTAGTATAAACAAAGCATATTCTCTGCTTGTTGATCAAGAAAGTCAGAGAAATCTTGCAACCTGTCAGCATTCTATGCTAGTTACTGAAGGGATAGAAAGCACCGCATTGTAAGCAATAAAGGAAATAGAGCTTCAGGTGGTAACTATAAGTTCAAGAAAAGTCAGGTCCAATGTGAATACTGTCATTGCAAGGGACATACCAAGGAGAATTGCTATAAACTTATAGGGTACCCACCTGACTTCAAGACCAAAAGGAAATGGCCTGCATCTACCCCTTGCATGTATGCCAATGGTGCCTCTGGTATAGACTTTACTGCAGGGGATACTACCCATAGGAACACTCAACTACATTATGCACTCACTCAAACCAATACTTCCTATCAACAGAACAAAGGAGGATACTCTTGTGTTTATCCACAGCAGCCAATTGTCTATCCACAGCAGTAGACTCCTAATTTTGGACCTCCTCCTCAGTCTAATTCAACTCCTGCTTTCTTTACTAAAGAACAGTATCATCAAATTCTTCAGCTGTTGTCAAAGGGGAATCAGGAAGCTCCAGGATCATCTAGTAGGTTGGCTGCAATAGGTAATCTGATTACCTTAATGACCAAATTTGTCAATAAGAATTGGATCATATACACTGGTGCTTCAAATCATATGACCTCTACAATTGACATGCATAATTCACACAGTTCAATAAACAAAGAAAATGAAAATATTATTCACTTACCAAATGGAGAGATGATGTCTGTCACTCATCAAGGGGAAGCTACTGTCTTAAAGATCACATTATATCTAATGTGATGTACATACCAGACATTAAGTAAAACTTGTTGTCAGTGTCTCAACTCCCCAAGGAGCTTAAGTGCTTTGTTGTCTTCTTCCCTGAATTCTGTATTTTCCAGGATCTCTACAGTGGTCAGGTGACGGGGATTGGTAAGGAGAATCATGGACTGTATATTCTACAAGGAGAAGGGCTTCTGAACTCCTCAACACAGTCTGTTGGGAGATGTCTCAACACATTTGGTGTTTTTTTTTGTTCTGGGCCTAGTTCTAGCTCTAGTACTACTGATAGTTCTAGTTCCTACTCATTTAGTAATCTGTGGCATAAGAGGTTGGGTCATGCACCTGTAAATTTAATAAAAAGACTCAATGTTATCAGTGATGTGAAGGCATGTACTCATTAACATTTTTCTTTGTAACCCTTAGCTAAGCAATCCAAACTGTCTTTTCCTCTGAGTAATTCAACTACTAAGTCTGTGTTTGAATTTGTGCATTGTGATATTTGGGGACCCTACTGGGTGCCAACTTATGATGGAAAGAGTCACTCTAGTTGATGATTACTCTAGATATACTTGGATATTTCTTATTAACTCCAAGTCTGAAGTTGTAGTAGTATTGAGAGTCTTCTTAGTTAAAGCAAAAAATATGTTCTCTACTGGTGTAAAATACTAACTGATAATGGAAGTGAGTTCTTTAGCAATGAATTTGCATATTTGTTAACCACTCTTGGGATCATGCATCAGAGTTCTTGTGTATGGAAAGAAAGCACAGAACGATACTAGAGATGGCAAGGTCTCTCAGATTTCAAGCTTCTATTCCTCAAACATTCTGGGATGAGTGTGTCACTACAATTGTCTATCTCATTAATCGACTTCCTTCTAAGGTAATTAGGTACAAGACTCCTTTTGAGATGTTTTATTTGCATCCTCCTTCACTGCAACACTTAATATTCTTTGGGTGCTTGTGTTATGCATTCAGTCCTAAAGTGCATGACAAGTTTTCACCTAGAACAACACTAACAATTCTCATGGGTATTCATCCACTCAGAAGGGATATATCCTCTATGATCTATCCTCAAAAATCTTCCTAGTCAACATGAATGTTACATTTCAAGAAGATATCTATCTTTTTAAACACATTAAACAAGTCAGCAATCCATTGTTTTTATGTGCTAAGTTTGTTCCTTCTGCTCTTGACACCTCGGTTACCTCCACTATAGCTCCTTACAATGTGACACAACCCTCTCCACCAGTCTCAGAAGATGACGGAGTGTCTGATCACTAACATCTTCCAAACATAACTGAAATTCCAACTGCAAGTGAAGCTCCTGTAGTTGATTCTCTAAGTACGAAGAACTCAGAAAGTCCTCTAGAACCAGTAGACCTCCTCTTTGTTGTAGGACTATGTAGTTCAGTCCAGAGGGTCCAAATGTACCTATCCAATCTCAGCTCATGTGACATACTCACATATATCTCCATCTTATTGTCAAGATCTATCAGCTTATCTGCATGTACTAAACCTCAATCATTCTCAGAGGCAGTCAAAGATCCTCAATGGGTGGATGCCATGAAACTTGAGATAGCATCATTAGAAGACAACCACACCTAGAGTATTATGGATCTGCCTCCTGGAAAGAAGCCTATTGGCTGCAGATGGATATTCAAGATTAATCATAAAGCTTCAGGGGAGATAGAGAGGTTTAAGGCCAGGCTGGTAGCCAAAGGGAAGGCTTAGACTATAGTGAAACCTTTTCATTAGTAGCTAATATGGTGACAGTTAGATACATTATTGCCCTTGCAGCTTCAAAACAGTGGCTTAGGTATCAAATGGATGTGTATAATTCCTTCCTCAATGATGATCTCCTAGAGGAAGTCTATATGGTCATTCTTGAAGAGTTTGCAAGACAGGGGGTGAATCAGAAGGTCTACAAACTACACAAATCTCTATATGATCTCAAACAGGCTCTTAGGCAGTGAAATTTGAAACTTACTGAAGCTCTGGTGTTTATGGGATTTGAAGAAAGTCACTATGACTATTCCCTATTCACCAAGAAGGCTGCAGGTGATGTAGTAATAGTTCTGGTGTATGTGGATGATCTATTGGTTACAGAAAGTAATCCAAGTCTGATCAATGACACTAGGTGCAAATTGCAGCAAAGGTAAAAGATGAAAAATATGGGGGAGTTAAAGTTCTTCCTGGGCATTGAATTTTCAAGATCAAATAAAGGCATTTTTATGTGTCAAAAAAAGTATGCTCTTGAGCTAATTTGCTAAAGCAGGCCTAGGAGGAGCTAAGATAGCTGGTACTCAACTAGAATTGAACCAAAAACTTACATCAGTGAAGCATGATGAGTGTATCAAACACAAGGAATCAAGTGAGGATAAGCAGCTTGAAGATCCCAGCAGTTATCAGAGATTAATGGGGAGACTATTGTATCTAACTATGGCCAGACCTGATATTGCTTTTGCAGTACAGGTATTAAGCCAATACATGCACTCTCCTAAAGTATCTCACATGGAAGCAGCCTTAAGGGTAATGAGGAATATCAAAGAAGCTCCTGGTCTGGGGTTGATCATGCCTACAGGAGATACTGAGCAACTCACTACATACTGTGACTCTGACTGGGGAGCATGTGTAGAAATAAGAAGATCAGTCACTAGGTACCTAGTTATGTTTGGGAAGTCTTTGGTATCCTGGAAATTTAATAAGCAGAATATTGTCTCAAGAAGTTCTACAGAATCTGAGTCTAGAAGCATGGCTGCTTGTGCAGCAGAAATCACATGGTTGGTAGCTTGTTTAATGAACCTGGAGTCAATATTCAAATGCCAGTAAAGATGATATCAGACAGCAAAGCTGCAATACAAATAGCAGCTAATCCCATATTTCATGAGAGGACAAAGCACATTGACATAGACTGTCACTTTGTGAGAGAAAAAATCAGCCAAGGAATATTACAAACTGAACATATACATACTGAAGATCAGCTGGCAGACTTGTTTACCAAGAGTTTAGGAAAGGCACAACATGATCATTTGCTGAACCAGCTTGGATTTGAGAACTTGTTTAAAGCATCAGCTTAAGGGGGAGTGTTGGCTAAACTAGACATAAAGTTGGCCACAGTGATTCGGGAGTCCCGTGTGGAAGGGCTCTCGCTCAACGGATCGAAGGTACGCCGGGGATAACAAGCTGATGAGTCCCTCTTTTTTTTCTATTTAGGTGATATAGTCTTATCCGATGAATGGCGGTGAGAAGGGGGAAAAGGTCGTAAAGGGCTAAGCTAAGAGATATTGGCATTCCGAAGTCAAGTGGGCTTTTCTCACACCGAATGGGGTGGTTTCCTACGAGACTAAGCGTAATTTAAGGAAGAGTTGGACCCTTGCCTCTAGGCTTCCTTCTACCCTTGTGCTAAAGGACATAAAAAATAACTTCTTTCTTTATATTATTTTATTATTTGAAATAATGAAAAAGGTTGAACCCTGATAAAGAGTGGCTTATGATGACTAACCATAGTTAGCTTGTATCTTAACTGTAGAGTGTAAAATTAGGTTGTTAAATGTATGGTTTGGTAGTTAGAAATTAGTTATGGTTAGTTTGTTAGATGGTAGTTATTTCTGTATATATACAAGGAACACAGGGAATAGAAACTAATGGATTCCATTTTCATTTCTCTCGATCTGTTCTTGTTGGGTTTAAAAGATTGGTGAATGGAAATGGAGAGAAGAAAGTGGAGGGAAAGTAAGCTACCTTTTGCTTTGAAAAGAGTAAGTGTCCCTCATTGGTGGTGGAAATAAAAGGGAATGTGTTTATATTGAGAAAGCACTTCCTTCAGTGTTAAATGGGTTGGAAAGAAAGTAAGCCTCGCGCTGTCATCGTCGTCGCTCGCTCGGCTTGGCTTCGACTTCGAATTTGGTCAACGATTGATTGATTAATCTTTCTAGATAATATTTATTTCAATTATTTAATTAATTAACAAAAATTCAACCCAAAATAACCCAAGACCCGCAACCCCGTCCATTTTTTTCCCGGATTATTTTAAATCCTTTTTCCCGGAATATTTCAAATGGGAAACATTCCCACCTGTTCCAACAGCCATGGCTATTTTTGAAAGGTTGCAAGCCTTTTCAGAAAGAATGCCAGAAAATTGCTAAAAATATGCCTTGATCCCAAAATCCTTCCTTACAAAATTTTCTGAGATTCTTCTCCTTCTTCTGCACAATTAAAATTCCAGTGTGGTTTACAGCCTTCGAGTGGTTTGTTGTTTCACTGGTATTTTTGGTACCAATACTCTGTGAGTTAAATCATTCTATCCTTGGAGGATAATATTCCAGCACCTCGGGTACTTGAGGGGAATAATTTTCGTAAAGACACATTGTGCATTTAGTGGGCTCAATTTTATTCCGAAATTATATTTCAGATTCAGCTTCATTATTTTGACATTCTATTGCTGCTACTTTTCTGTTTCTTCTTCTGTTTCAGAAAATGTACTGTTTCATTATTTATTAAAGTAATACAGATTGTCTAACAATCTTAAGGAAATCATTTTTTATATTGTAGTCTGTATTCTGGTTTTGGAGATTAAAACCTGTGTGGTTTTTTACTCCTTTTGAATTTTTCTATTTCTGATTTGAAGATAAAAAATCTTCATCATAGTATTAAAATTCAGAAACAATTTGAAGAACATCAAAACTTCATCATCTTCAGTGAAATAGTATATAAAAACTTTGGTTTTTATTTACTAAATGTACTGTTTGCCACCATTAATTGAACTGTTCTGTTATTGACAGTGAGAAATGGCAATTGATAATGGAAATCCTTCTGCGAGTGTTACAGCAACGATGATAACCTTGTCAAGCCGAACTGTTGTGCCACCGGCAGAGAAATCAGGAAAATTTTCTGGAGCCAACTTCAAAGGATGACAGCAAAGGATGTTCTTCTGGCTTAGCACACTTGGTATGCAGAAGTTCACCAGTGAAGACCCTCCAGTGCTTGTCGCCGACATGCCGGACAATGAGAAGTTTATGATTGTTGAAGCATGGAAATAGGCAAATTTTTTTTTGCAAAGGCTACATCCTGAGTGCTTTGGATGATGACTTGTACAATATCTACAGTGCTATGAAAACTTTGAAAAAATTATGGGACGCAGTTGAGAAGAAGTACAAGACTGAAGATGTATGCTTGAAAAAGTTTGTGGTTGCCAAGTTTCTAGACTATAAAATGATAGACAGCAAAACCGTTGGAACCCAAGTTCAAGAGCTTCAACTTATTTTTCACGACATTATTGCTGAAGGTATGGTAGTGAATGAAGCATTTCAAGTGGCTGCAATGATTGAAATATTGCCACCTTCATGGAGAGATTTCAAAAACTATCTAAAGCACAAGTCCAAAGAAATGAAGTTGGAAGATCTTGTGATTCGTCTCAAGATTGAGGAAGACAATAAAACAGCCGAGAAGAAGTCTCGTGGAAATTCAACGATTATGGGAACTAATATCATTGAGGAGACTGCTCCAAAAAGTAAGAAGAGGAAGAGGTCTTCTGGACAGACTAAGGAGCAGAACAAGAAAAAATTCAAGGGCGATTGCTACAATTGCAAAAAAGCTGGTCAGAAATCCCTTGATTGTCGTTTCCAGAAAAAGGATAAGAAAAAAGGACAGGCCTACATCGTGGAGAAGAATGATGACATTGATGATCTATGTGCAATGCTTTCGGAATGCAACATAGTCGGAAATTCAAAGGAGTGGTGGATTGACTCTGGAGTCACTCGACATGTTTGTGCTGTCAAAGAAGCATTTGCAACTTACTTTATTACTGGTCCCAAAGAAGAGCTTTCCATGGAAAATACTGCAACAGCCAAGATTGAGGGTTATGGGAAGATATTCCTGAAGATGACTTCCGGCAAGGTGTTAATACTCAACAACGTTCTTCATGTTCCTACTATTAGGAAAAATTTAGTTTCAACTTCCTTACTTGTCAAAAATGTATTTAAACGTGTATTTGTTCTAACAAAGTTGTTGTGTGAAAGAATAAAATGTATGTTGGAAAGGGATACCTCGCAGAGGGCCTTTTCAAACTTAATGTAATGGTTGTTGACAGTATAAATAAAATTTCAGCTTCTTCTTATTGATTGGAGTCAAATGATTTATGGCATATTCATTTAGGACATGTCAATTATAAAACCTTATGGAAGTTAATTAATTTAGAAGTATTGCCTAAATTCGAGTGTAATAATTCAAAAATGTCAAATATGTGTTGAATCTAAGTTTGTAAAACATCCTTATAAGTTTGTTGAAAGAAATTCAAATCCTTTAGGCTTAATTCATACTGACATTTGTGATATGAAGTTAACACCATCTCGAGGTGGGAAAAAGTATTTTATAACTTTTACTGATGATTGTACTCAATATTGTTATGTTATTTGCTTAATAGTAAGGATGAAGCAATTGAAGCATTTAAGCAATACAAGAATGAAGTGGAGAATCAATTGAATAAAAAGATCAAAATGATTAGAAGTGATAGGTATGGAGAATATGAATCTTCGTTTGCAGAAATATGTTCTGAATATGGAATTATCCATCAAACTACTGCGCCCTACACACCTCAATCCAATGGAATTGCGGAAAGAAAAAACTGGACATTAAAGAAAATGATGAGTTCTTTACTAATAAGTTTCGATTATCGCAGAGTTTGTGGGGGGGGAAGCTATCCTTACAGCTAACCAAATACTCAACAGAATACCCCATAGAAAAACGCAATCTATTCCATATAAAAAACGAAAATAAAGAAAATCCAACTTGAAATATTTCAAATGTGGGGGTGTTTAGCAAAGGTACAAGTACCTTTACCCAAAAAGATAAAAATCGGACTAAAAACTATGAATTGTGTTTTTATTGGATATGCTACAAACAGTAAAGCATGTCAGTTTTTGGTTCACAAATCTGATAATCTCGAAATTCATATTAATACGGTAATTGAATCAGATAATGTTGAATTCTTTGAAAGCATCTATCCGTCACTGAATGCGAGTCATTAAGTGAAAGACCTAAACGGCCACGGGAAGAACCAAAGGAAAATACTCCAAATGAAGAGGATCTAAGGCGTAGCAAACGTCAAAGAATATCTACTTCCTTTGGATCAGATTTTGTGACATTCTTGCTTGAAAATGAGCCTCAAACTTTCAAAGCAGCTATGTCATCTTCTGATTCAGCATTTTGGAAAGAGGCAGTCAATAGTGAGATTCAATCAATTTTGGATAACCATACATGAGAATTGGTTTATCTTCCTCCAAGAAATAAGCCTTTAGGTTCAAAATGAATCTTTAAACGGAAAATGAAAGCTGATGGCACTATTGACAAATATAAGGCAAGACTTGTTGTCAAAAGTTATAGACAAAAGGGAGGCCTTGATTACTTTGACACTTACTCGCCAGTAACGAGGATAACATCTATTAGGGTGTTAGTGGCACTGGCTGCCATGTATGGTCTTGAAATCCATCAAATGGATGTTAAAACAGCTTTCTTAAATGGAGAGTTGGAGGAAGAGATTTTTACATGGAACAACCTGAGGGTTTTGTGGTTCCTGGTAAAGAAAAGAAAGTGTTCAAACTTGTTAAGTCGCTTTATGGACTTAAGCAAGCACCCAAACAATGGCATGCCAAATTTGACCAAACAATGTTGACAAGTGGGTTTAAAATCAACGAGTGTGACAAATGTGTTTACATTAAAAGCACCCCAGGTCATGAAGAATTGTTTATTTATTTGCTGATGACATGTTGATAATGAGCAAAAGCATGGCAGATATAAATGCTATGCGTATGCAAGCAAGCAAATTCGACATGAAGGACTTAGGAGTTGCTGATGTGATCTTAGAAATCAGAATTCACAAGACTCCACAAGGTCTAGCATTGTCACAGTCTTACTACATTGAAAAAGTACTTGACAAGTTCAAGTATTTGAATTTCAAGATTGCCGAGACTCCAATTGATGTGACTTATGTACTTCAAAAGAATAAAGGTAAAAGTGACTCGAAATTGGCTATGCAAGAGTATTGGAAAGTTTGATATATATCAAGAATTGTACACGACCCGATATAGCATGTACTATTAGCAAACTGAGTCAGTTTACAAGTAATCCCAAGCAATGAAACGAGTTTGGGGTATCTGAAACATACTCAAGATTATGCTCTGCATTATAATAAATATCCCTCCGTGATCGAGGGATATAGTGATGCAAATTTGATTATCGGATCTTCTGAAGTTAAATCCACAAATGGATATGTTTTTACAGTTGGGGGTGGAGCAGTGTCTTGGAAATCATCCAAACAAACGTGCATCGCCCGTTCTACAATGGAACCTTATTCCTATAGCTTTAGATAGGGCTGGTGAAGAAGCTGAATGGCTCCGAAATTTCTTGGAAGATATTTCATTTTGGCCCAAACCTTTGGCACCTATATGTATACATTATGATAGTCAAGCGACAATAGGCAGGGCGGCGAGCGTTATGTATAACGGAAAATCTCGTCACATACGACGGAGACATAATACTGTTAAACACCTACTCTCTAGTGGTGTTATCACGATTGACTACGTAAAGTCAAGAGATAACGTGTCGGATCCACTTACAAAAGGTCTATCTAGAGAAGCAGTTGAAAGATCATCGATGGGAATGGAATTAAGGCCTAGGACAAGTCATTATGGCGGTAACTCTACCTAGCAGACTGGAGATCCCAAGAGCTAGGTTCAAAGAGATCAAACAAAGTTATGATTGACGGTTCAACATTGTCAAATAACTCAACCCATTCTCATGATGAAGACAATGTTCAGAAATCAGGTAAAACATTAAGGCTTTTTGACGAGTCAATAAAGCTTAAAGCTTTTTAATGATTTGCTAAGTCTGACAGGAAATGACCATATAGTGTGTCTATAGGATTACACATTTAGAAATCACCTATGTGAGTGTGAAGTGTAAGCCGTTTCAAGGGGAATGAAAGTAAAGGCCCATTCTCTAAGCACTCATGAAATCACGCGGTGTTCATGGCTAAAACAAACACAACCATGAGAACTATAGATGGTTAAGGGTTGATTATGTGACTTATGTTTTCTAGCTATAACACAAAGCTCGACAGTTCAAAGATATCAAATCTACCGATTGACCGAGTATATCTTATATAAGTTCAATATGGAAAGTTCAAAGGGAAACCTACTTATCCAGATACAATTAATCCTTGCATATAAATCACATACTCGTCTGTGCATTCCTTTGTCTTATAGCCATTCCCCATTCATGTGGGGGATTGTTGTGTTTAAAAGATTGGTATGGAAAATGGAGGGAAGAAAGTGGAGGAAAAGTGAGCCCGCTTTTGCTTTGAAAAGAGCAAGTGTCCCTCATTGGTGGTGGAAAGAAAAGGGAATGTATTTATATTGAGAAAGCACTTCCTTTGGTGTTAAATAGGTTGGAAAGAAAGTAAGCCTCGCGCTGTCATCACCATCGCTCGCTCGGCTTGACTTCGGCTTCGGTTCGCGATTCAGATTCGGTCAAAGACTGATTAATTAATCTTTTTGGACAAAATTTCTTTTAATTATTTAATTAATTAATAAAAATTCAACCCGAAATAACCCAAGACCCCCAACCCGGTCTTTTTTTTTTCGGATTATTTTAAATCCTTTTTCCCGAAATATTTCAAACGGGAAACGTTCGCACCTGTTCCAATAGTCATGGTTATTTCTGAAAGGTTGCAAACCTTTTCAGAAACAGTGCAGAAAATAGCTATAAATATGCCTTGATCCCAGAATTTTTTCTTACGAAATTTTCTGAGCTTCATCTCCTTCTTCTGCACAACTAAAATTCCAGTGTGGTTTACAGTCTTCAAGTGGTTCGCTGTTTCATCAGCATTTTTGGTACCAACACTCTGGTGAGTTAAATTGTTCTATCATGGGAGGATAATTTTTCAGCACCTCGGGTACTTGAAGGGAATAATTTCCTTAAGGACACACTGTGCGTTCAGTGGACTCGATTTTATTCCGAAATTATATTTTAGATTCAGCTTCATTATTTTAACATTCTGTTGCTGCTACTTTTCTGTTTCTACTTCTGTTTCAAAAAATTCATTGTTTCATTATTTATTATAGTAATACAGAATGTCTAATAGTTTTTCCTCTTTCTCAAATTCTCTCTTCTTCTAAGCTCAACTCTCTCTCGTTGACAGCCATAGCAGCTAACACCTTTGTTTCCCAAACATTCTTCTTTCACTATTTTTAAATTATATAATTTCTAGTGCCATTTCTCCTAGTTACTGCAGAAGAATGTAGTAGGAGTAGTTAATAGGGAAAAGAAACCTGATTGGATAATAGTAACTAAGAAACTACTGGAACTTGAATTAGTAATAATTTAGTTTGAATGTTATTCTCTTGAATATAAATATGTCTTCAGTGGAACATTAAACTTATGATTTAGAGGAAGAAAAAATGTGTACTATTCAGTGGAAAAGGATAATTCAGTAATATGATAATTTGAAATATTCCTTTTATTAATATTTTTTTTGTAAGAGGAACATATTATTGTGAGTTGCACACCGTCATTTCGAAAGTTAGAGAAATTTAGAGGAAAACAGGAGCGGGTGACTTCACCCAATTCCGTGGACTGTTAAGAACATTGCGTTTTTCTCGAAAAGGAGAAATAGGAGATAGGAAGAATCTTTTGGCCGAGGATCTCGCAAAATCAATGTGACCAAATAACTCAGGAGAAAGAATTTCCTTCTTTGGGCTTGACAATCCTGTTTCAATACAGTGCGAGAACAATACAAAGGACCAAGGAGAAACGCTATTAGAAATCGTGTAATTTAAAATTGATGAAAGAAGAATGTTTGGGGAAAAAAGAAAAAGAAAGGATGATTGACAAAGTTGATAGACGACTAAGGAGGGGCCCTCTGATGAAGGGCTGTGGTGGTGAGTGTAACTTGGCGATAGGGATTGTGGAAGTTGGGTGAAGGAGAAGGTGGTAATTTGAAGAAGAAGCGAGGCAGGAGTAGAATGGAGTTGGACAATGACGTGGCATGTCACGTGCTGTTCCTCTCATCAAAAAAAATCAAGTCACGTGGGATAATTTTAGACATGATGGAGGCCTTAACGGCCGAAGAGTATTTTTATATTTGTTTTGAAATATCAGGGGCAATAATGGACAGGTAGTATATAACTGGCTATTTGTGCATAGTAGAAGTGTATTCCTTATGGGTTCAATTGAGTTCATAACTTTCGATGCGGAATAAAAATTTATTAAAATTATAAAAATAATAAATAAGAACTCATAACTTTAAAAATATAATGAGTATTTTTAATCTGTTTTCATATAATAAATATTTATTATAAAGGAATTTGTCTGTATTGGCTTCACCAATTAAATGATATGGATTACCATAATTGTTAAAACATCTGGTTGGTACATTCACGTGTAGAAGGAAAAAATAACACTATAAAAATTTACTTGGGGTGACCACTATTGCTTGAAAACAGAGGTTTTTAATAATAAATTCATTTAAAATTTTAGTATAATAACAAAACTTCACTCGTCTCAATTTAATTGATAGTTTTTCTTTTTTTAATCAATTTCAAAAATAATATATTTTTATATTAAACAACAATTTAAATTAAATACTCATTGCATTCTTAATGACATAATTTATAGAAAAATAAATATTATAACATATTAAAAATAACAAGCTTCAAAAGTATTTTTTTCTTTTTCTTTAACTATGTACCTAATCAAGCAGTTGTTACAAAAAGGAACTCGGCAGGTAAAGAAAGCACAAAAATAGGATAAACACGTGGCACAGCTAATTTGTACTGCTATTTTGTGATACAACTTTTCTTGGTGAAATTGAATCCCACCACTTCTCCTATGTATTATCACGATGTGTATCAGTACAAATGACAGTAGTAAATAGGAGTAATATATTAGTGCCAAAATAAGCATGTAATGTGAATTTATCATTAAGTTGGAGTGTTCAAACACGAGTAATATGTATGTATCACAAATTGGCAAGGTAGTTTGACTCTCTGTCCGTCGATTTAAACGTGTTAACTCTTATAATGATCAATAGAGTTTCTGGTGAAGCTTCAATTATTATTTAATAGTTGTTTATTCCAGTCCAAAAAACAAAATGGAAAAGAAAATTCTATATAAAGGTAAGAACATTTACTATATCTACGTACCAATTCTTAGTGCGCTTAATTAATTAATGTATATATTCATCTTCTGACACTGTATACTTCCCATCTTCTACTGTTTAGCTACTACTATTTCTGTGCGTAGATCTGTAGAGAATAGATCTTTCAAAAACTTAAGAAAAGAATTCCTATTAACTTTAATTTGTTACACCAGCCATGGCGTTCTCATTAATTATCCCTTGTTATATGTCAAGAAATCCCCATATTCTTAATCCATGCAGCAGATCTCAAAGTACTCCAATCTTCAATCCTTTATCTCAAGCTAAAAATATCAGAACCAGCTGCCAGAGATCTGGTCTACTACTAAGTAACAAAAGGCCAAGGTAATATTTCCTCAATATACTCAATATTAAGTATAAATCTACTTTTTTCTGTGGGTGATTTTCTTGTAAGATTCTAAGTTTTTTCTGGTTATTTAGGGAGTTAGTTGTCCATGCAACTCCTGAAACTGGAGATCTGCTTTCAGGTGTTATTCCTTTTTTACCATCTGGTGAAAATTCTTGGTAAGAAATTTAAAAAATGCACGTAAATCTTCACTATTAATCTTTCATGTCTACCATTTTTCTTAATTACTGAATTACCCACAAATTTTGACATAGAAATGTTGTTGCAGGATGAGTTGGGCTGTGGGATTAGGTGTAACAGTACCTTTGTTAACAGCAAGATTATTAACGGTAACAAGTAAGAATATATCTTCTGCTTTATATATTACTCTCTTTTCTTTCTTTTTGTCTCTCTTTTTTAATTTTTTATTTTTTGGGATCAACGTCCATAGAGCAAGTTGCAGTTGCGGCGGAGACGGTGGAGTCGGTGGCGGATGCGGTGGGAAAAGTTGCGGATGAAGTGGACAAGGTGGCGGAGGAATTCGCGGAGAAGCTGCCGGAAGGTGGAATGCTTAGAGGTATAGTGAAGTCCATCGAACATTTGGCTGAAGAAACTGAAAAGGATGCTCAATTAGTCGAAGACCTAATGGACAAGGTATTTATTTGTTGTTTTTTTTTTTCATCTACTTAAATTAGCAATTTCTTTTCCCCAAATATATAGTTTGGACAAGTTGTGTATTTTATTGCTAATCTCACTCCTTAATTAAAGATGACTTATTTGGTTAAGACATAAGAGCAACAACTTGAATATTTCGTATTGATATTTAAATTCGAACTACAACACTTTACGAGAGAGCTCATCCCCTCCAACTTTGAGAGAATGACTAGTAAATTATTTTTAAGCTTGAACAAATTTATCCGGATTAAAAAAATAGAAAAAGAAGTTAAATCGAAAAAAAATCTATATTCTTTATCAGTTTTTTTCCTCTAATATGACTTATTGTAGAATTCTTTTAACAAAGATAAGTTTTGGTACATCTAGCGTCTGTGTTGAGGTGAGAATGCACAAGTAAATAATCAAAAGTCTGTTTAATTACATCATTTTGTCCACATCCTAATTAAATATGTTGAGAATAAATATAAGTTGATTATCTTTGTGAACGAGATCCAAATCTAATCCGTCTAAATATTTTATAATATCATATAGTAAGATGCAAGTGGAGTAGATCTAGAACTGTCTTTTCACTTTAATCATAAATTATTAAATCAGGCTATAGTTAGGATCTCAAAATGACTTTTGTTCCCCCCTCTATAACAATGATGCTTTTTTCATAAATTTTGGCCAAGTGCTTATTCATGTTTGGAATGATGATGATAGGTTGAAGAAGTGGATCAAAAGTTGGATGCATTCATCAGTAATCAAGTTAAACAGACTGGGAAGGTACCGAATTCAAATGACGGGATGAAAAGACAATAGATCTACATTTTTCACTTTCCCAATAGTGGGGATCATTGTTGTTCTTCCACTTATGATGTACTATAATTGTTAGTTTCTTTTATCTTTTTACAAGTTTCATATCCTACTTGTTGAATATTGACATTAAATAATATTTTATGTTATTTATATTATCTAGTATAATCAATATTCACGTGGTCCTTCATCGGCCCTTCAGAACTATAGTTATTATCAGCTGGTCAATCTCAACGACCACGCCGGATTTATTTATTTATTTATTGAATAAATCAGTCTAGTGCTGGCAAATTGAAAAAATTCTTAAAGTAGCCGCTCACCCTTTTCATTAAAAACAAGTTGTGATTTGTTTATTAAAGGCGAAATATTAATACGGCTATTTAAATTTATTCAATATTAGCACTTAGCTCGTTCAAGTAAAGCTTGTACCTATTAGATACTTTAAACTTCACTTAATATGTGTCTATTAAACACAAAAAATTTCAGTAAAATAAATATGGTGTGTGAATTTCACACGCGCTGACATGGCATAACTAACGAATAAAAAGAAGCCACATGGCTCTTTTGACTTAAGTTAATAAAAAACCTTTAGAAAAAGAGAAAATGGTTTTAAGAGATAAACTCCCTCCCCTGTACATCTTACCTTTACAACCCTCACCCTCACCTCACTTGTATGGGGTCAAATTCGATCGCTTGCATAGGGAATATCGATTTCGAATTCGTACGACCGGCATCGATGGGAGTTACTGCTCGATAGGCGAGGTCGAGACATCGAGAGATGAAGGTCGAGACCTGATGTCATCGAAACGGAGCTCGAAGCCAAGGTGTCCGAGACGAGATCGTTGAGGTCGATTAGGGTAAAACGCCCTAAGGTGAAATTATCGGATTTGCGTAACAGAAGGACCAGAAATCCGGTGATACGTAAATATCTCGGCGTGAATCACGGCAGAAATCAGCAAAGACGTTGGAATCTTAATTCTAGGGATATTTTACCTTGTAGATAGGTTTTTTACCTTGTATAAGATTCATTCCCCTCCCTATATAAAGGGGCAGCATAATTATAAAAGGCATGACACAATCAACGACCAATATACAAAAAATATAGTCTGCTCTAATTGTTTTCTTTATCAATTCGCTTCATATCTGTCTATCTAAGAGAATTCCACCAAGGTGAAGCTATTCTAAATTGGTGGTTTGCATTCTCAATTTACTTACTGAATTTAGTCTTTATTTTCATTCATCCTTTATTTGTATCAAACCAAATCACGTGTCCTTAAAACCACGTACAAATTTAATTGTTATCCGAAGCCAAGGGTAAACAGTTTGGCGCCCACCGTGGGGCTAAGGATAATAGTGATCGTTTGATACAACTTTCTGTCACACAAATTATTTTACGCTTGTTCTTTGGAGAATCTTTTATTTCAGGTTACAATACAACCATGTCACACTCATAATCTGTGCCTCTGTACATCGATGGTGAGTTTGACCACCAGGGCGAAAACAATCGCCCGGTGATGAAGTTCCAGTCGACGCTAATTCACAAATGGCGGTTGATGTGGATCGGACTACTGGCCCATCAAATAGTGTTCGTACAGAACACCGTTCAACAACTCAAAACGACGAAGGGCACGGGATTAACCTCAGGATGATCTTCAACATGTTGCAAGCCCAGCAAGCGGCCATTGCCCAACTGCAAAATCGGAGCCAAATTTCGAATAAGGCTGAGGTCGGTCCTTCTCGGGGAACCATCCCTGAAAATGAACCAATCGCAGAGGAACAGAGCGAAGGCGGATCAGAGGCGAATTCCCGGATCATGAAGATGCTCGAGGAACTAACCAGATGAGTCGAGTCTGGCGAAAAGAAGATCGAGGCCAATGACAAAAAGGTGGAGACATATAATTCGAGGGTGGATCAAATCCCAGGAGCACCCCCGATATTGAAAGGCTTAGATTCCAAGAAATTCATGCAAAAACCTTTTCTGTCAAGCGCCGCTCCAAAATCCATACCTAAGAAATTTCACATGCCGAAAATTTCCAAATACAATAGGACATCTGACCCAAACGAGCATGTGACAGCGTACACGTGTGCTATAAAGGGAAATGACTTAGAAGACGATGAGATCGAGTCCGTTCTCTTGAAGAAATTCGGAGAAACCTTGTCAAAGGGGGCAATGACCTGGTATCACAATTTGCCCCCGAATTCTATCGATTCTTTTGCCATGCTTGCGGATACCTTTGTAAAAGCACATGCAAGTGCCATCAAAGTGGAGACGCGGAAATCGGACCTGTTCAAAGTTAGACAAAAGGATAACGAGATGCTCAAGGAATTTGTATCTGGTTTTCAGATAGAACAGATGGACCTGCCTCCGGTCACTGACGATTAGGCCGTATAAGCCTTCACCCAAGGACTTTACGCTCTAAGTTCAACGGCTTCGCAATAGCTTAAACAGAGCTTGATTGAATATCCGGCCGCCACATGGGCGAATATACACAACCGATACCAGTCAAAGATCAGAGTCGAGGATGACCAACTTGGATCCCCTTCAGGATCTACTTACCCCATCAGAACTCATGATAGAGTTCGAAGGGATATTTATCGAGAGCCGAGATCGAGCAGAGACAGGCATCGACCATATCCTGGGGACAGGAAGGTCATTCAAGCAAGGCAGGGCTCCCCTAGACGAGAAAAGAGGAACGATCATAATCGGAACAACCGAGGACCCTAGATGAGAAACAACTTCGAGAGAACCACTGGTCATCGAGAAGTACCTCGACTATTGGAATACAACTTCAACGTCGATTCGGCTACTCTCGTGTCGGCCATCAGTTGTATTAAAGACACTAAGTAGCCTCGACCGCTGCAATCGGACCTTGCCAAAAGAGACCCCATTTTGATATGCAAATACCATGGTACACATGGTGGGCACAGGACAGAAGACTGTCGGCAGTTGAGAGAGGAGGTGGCACGGTTTCTCGAAAATGGGCATCTTCGAGAGTGTTTGAGAGACCGAGCCAAAAACCATTATGGGAACAGGAATAAGCAAGTGAACCAGGAGGAGCCAGAGCACACAATTAATATGATCATTGGCGGGGTAGATGCGCCCCAAGGTCCGGTATTAAAGCGCACTAAGATATCCATCACCCGGGAAAAGTGCACTCGGGATTATGCGATGGAGGGTATCTTGCATTTCAGCGAGGAAGATGCAGAAGGAATTTTGCAACCTCACAATGACGCGTTAGTAATATCGATGCTTGTACACAAAATGAAAGTAAAGCGCGTATTGGTCGATCCTGGTAGTTCGGCCAACATAATCCAATCATGGGTTATCGAACAGCTCGGGCAGACAGACCGAATTGTCCCTATAGTTCGGATTCTCAATGGATTCAACATGGCGTGCGAAACGACCAAAGGCGAAATAACATTACCAGTAAATACTGCCGGTACCATTCGAGAAACAAAATTCTGCGTGATTGACGGAGACATGAGGTACAACGCCCTGCTCGGGAGACCGTGGATTCATGATATGAGAGCGGTACCCTCAACACTACACCAAGTGTTGAAATTCCCATAGGCTGATGGGATTGTAAGAGTTTACAGGGACCAGCCAGCTGCGAAAGAGATGTTCGCAATGGAAGAAGCAGTACTGATACCAGCAGCTCCTTCTCAAAGGATCAAATAACAATCACAGGCATCACCTTCGACAAACGAAGGTGAACAAGAGCATCTCGAAGATGACAACTACGGGGTTCCACGATCATTAGTCAGTCCCGATGAATCCGACGCAACTAAATCAACGGTCGAGGAACTCGAGCAAGTTTCACTCCGAGAAGACTCGCCGGATCGAAAGGTATACCTGGGCTCGGGCCTAAGTTTCGAGCTCAGGACAAAACTTATACAATTTCTTATAGCTAACGAAGATTCTTTCGCTTGGTCCCATCTCGACATAACAGGTATACCACCGGAGATAACGACCCACAAACTAAGCATCGATCCAAAATTCCGGCCGGTCAAGCAAAAAAGGAGGCCTCAATCCGAAGTCAAACAAGCGTTCATCAAGGATGAGGTAACTAAGCTTTTAAAAATAGGGTCCATTCGGAAAGTTAAATACCCAAAATGGTTAGCAAGCGTAGTTGTAGTCCCTAAAAAGGGAAATAAATTTAAGAATGTGCATAGATTATAAGGATTTAAACAAGGCATGCCCTAAAGATTCTTTCCCTTTACCCAATATCGATCGCATGATCGATGCTATTGCTGGCCATGAGACCCTTAGCTTTCTCGATGCTTACTCTGGCTATAACCAAATAAGAATGGACCAGGATGATCAGGAAAAGACACCCTTCATCACTAAGTAAGGTACATACTGTTGTAACGTGATGCCATTCGGGTTAAAGAATGCGAGGGCCACTTACCAACGCCTAGTAAATAAAATGTTCGAAGAACAACTAGGAAAAATAATGGAGGTTTATATTGATGATATGTTAGTTAAGTCCCTGTGAGCAGAGGACCATTTGAGCCATTTGCAGGAGACGTTCGATGTGCTGAGACGGTACAACATAAAGTTGAACTCGAAGAAATGCGCATTTGGTGTGGGCTCAGGGAAATTCCTCGGTTTCATGGTCTCAAATCGAGGAATAGAAATCAACCTCGAGAAGATCAAGGCCATCGAAGACATTACAATTGTAGACAATGTAAAGGCCGTACAAAAGCTGACAGGCCGGATAACCGCTCTGGGCCGATTCATCTCGAGATCATCCGATAGGAGTCACCGATTTTTTAACCTGTTGTAAAAGAAGAACAATTTCTCGTGGACTCCGGGGTGTCAGCGCGCGTTAGAAGAACTTAAGAGATACCTGTCTAGCCCACCTTTGCTGCATATGCCGAAAACAGGGGAGCGACTGTACCTATACCTTGCCGTCTCGGAAGTAGCGGTAAGTGGGGTCCTGGTTCGAGAAGAACAAGGTACGCAATTTCCTATTTATTACGTTAGTAGAACATTAGGCAAGGCCGAAACTAGATACCCTCATCTAGAAAAATTAGCACTCGCTTTATTGAGTGCCTCTAGGAAACTAAAACCCTATTTCCAATGTCATCCCATATGCGTCGTAACGACCTACCCATTGAGAAACAAAATGCACAAGCCTGAGCTATCTGGCCGATTGGCCAAGTGGGCTATCGAAGTAAGCGGGTACGATATCAAGTATCGGCCCCGAACTGCGATTAAGTCTCAAGTGTTGGCATATTTCATCGCTGATTTTGCGTCGTTGCTAATACCCGAGGTCAAAAGAGAATTAATGACCGAATCGGGGACTCCCTCGGGAGTGTAGACCTTGTTCACAGACGGCGCCTCGAACGCAAAGGGATCGGGGCTTGGTATCGTACTAAAGCCCCCGACTGGGAATACAATTCGACAGTCTATCAAGACTGTAAAATTAACTAACAACGAAGTGGAGTATGAAGCTATTATTGCAGGTTTAGAACTGGTCAAAAGCCTGGGAGCAGAGATAATCGAAGCCAAGTGCGATTCCCTCCTCGTAGTCAATCAAGCAAACAGGACTTTCGAAGTCAAAGAAGGGCGAATGCAGAGGTATTTGGACAAGCTTCAAATCACACTACATAGGTTTAAAGAATGGACCTTGCAACACATACCTCGAGAGCAAAATAGTGAGACCGACGCCCTCGCCAATTTGGGATCATCGGTCGAAGATGATGAGATCGAGTCCGAGAAGGTCGTACAACTTTTGAGGTCGGTGGTGGAGGAAGGCCATGCCGAAATCAATTCAACAAGTTTGACCTGGGATTGGAGGAACAAGTATATAGAGTATCTCAGCTCCGATAAGCTCCCTTCGGACCCTAAAGAATCGAGAATATTACGCACAAAGGCAGCTCGGTTCTTTTTATCCGATGATGGAACCCTATTTAGAAGGACATTCGGTGGCCCCCTCGCAATATGTCTAGGACCGGGTGACACCGAGTATATCTTAAGGGAAATACACGAAGGCACATGCGGGAATCATTCCGGCGTCGAATCCCTAGTCCGAAAAATAATTCGAGCCGGCTATTATTGGATCGATATGGAAAAAGATGCAAAGGAGTTCGTTCGCAAGTGTAACGAGTGCCAAAGGCACGCACCGATGATCTATCAGCCCGGGGAGAGAATGCATTCAGTCTTATCGCTGTGGCCATTCATGAAATGGGGAATGGACATTGTCGGCCCTCTCCCCTACAGGCCAGGTAAGGCTCAATTCATTCTTTTTATTACTGACTACTTCTCCAAATAGGTTGAAGCACAGGCATACGAGAAGTTTAGGGAAAAGGAAGTGATCGACTTCATCTGGGATCACATCGTATGTTGATTTGGGATGCCATCAAAGATCGTGTGCGATAATGGAAAGCAATTCATCGGCAGCAAAGTGATGAAGTTCTTCGAAGATAACAATATCAAAAGGATCTTATCAACGCCCTATCACCCCAGCAGCAACGGACAAGCTGAATCGACCAACAAAACCATAATTCGAAACCTCATGAAAAGGTTAACCGACACGAAGGGGAAATGGAAAGAAATATTGCCTGAAGTTCTATGGGCATATCGCACAATCGAGAAAACCAGCACCGGGGCCACTCCTTTCTCCCTAGTGTACGGTGCTGAAGCGTTGATACCAGTCGAAGTAGGCAAATCGAGTATCAAATTCCGCTACGTAACCGAAGGATCGAATCGCGAAGCTATGAATACCAATTTAGAATTATTGGATGAAAGAAGGGAAGCAGCCCTTGTTCAAATAGCCGCCCAAAAGCAAAAGATTGAAAGATACTACAATCGAAGAATCCATCTTCGACATTTCAACATCGGAGACCTAGTGCTCAGGAAAATCACACCCAATACTCGAGACCCAAACGAAGGGAAGTTAGGGCCAAACTGGGAAGGGCCTTACTCCATCCTAAAGATCACCGGAAAGGGATCGTACAAGCTTGGAACAATGGACGGTAAGCAGTTGCCGAACAATTGGAACATAAACCACTTGAAACGATACTATTGTTGAGGTACGGTCCTTCATTCTTTGTTTGTTTGTTTTATGTTACTAACACCTACGGGTATCAAGTGAACTAACCTCAAGCCGGAAAGCACAGGACGTTAGGACTAAAAGCACGCGTTGCACTCTTTTTTCCTTCGACCGGTTTTGTCCCAAATTGGATTTTACGACAAGGTTTTTAATGAGGCAACCAGGAAACGTGCTAACTTAGATCGGTCGCATATCAAAGGCAAAAATGTTCGGTGCTAAACTTCGATCGACCGTAAATATCAGAAGACTGCTTAGCTACTTCAATTCACTGCTTATCTACTTCAACTCGGGGGGACTTCTCATAGATCATTAGGAATCAATGTAAGGGTTAAACGGTCAAAAGAACCGTGCCCAAATAGATTGATCTATCCCCTAAGCAAATTGTACAAGCACTTGAATGATAATAAAAGTTCTTTTGCGCCGATATCTTGTCTTCGAGCCCAAGGGCCATTTCGATTTTCATTGTTCGATCAGAAAGCCAGCATCGCTCAAAGTTTCATACGAAATCAGGCGGAAGGGAATAAGACTTACTAAGGCAAACCCCGATTTCTTAAAAGGCTAAGGCCAAATCAAGTCAATGAAACTCGAAGGGGACTAAGACTTGTTAAGGCGAACCCCGATTTCTTAAAAAGCTAAGGCCGAATCAAGTCAATGAAACTCGAAGGGGACTAAGACCTGTTAAGGCGAACCCCGATTTCTTAAAAGGCTAAGGCCGAATCAAGTTAATAAAACTCGAGGGGGAGTAAGACCTGTTAAGGCGAACCTCGATTTCTTAAAAGGCAAAGGCCGAATCAAGTTAATGAAAATCGAAGGGAAGTAAGACCTATTGAGGCAAACCCCGGACCTTTTCGAGGCTAAGGCCTTACCAAATCGATCGAAGAAAGGGAAAGTCTGCTAAGGCATATCTTGAAATTGGTTAAGTCTAAACTAAGCCTGAAGAATAGAAAATTCAACAAGATGAACCATCGGTTCCAGTACGGAGAATCAAAATAAGTCATCCACGAATGGAAAGAAAGGAAGATCTTTATATATATATATATATATATATATATATATATATATGTATATATATATATATATATATATGAACA
>MCJB01015928.1:109747-152135 GCA_002018475.1 Nicotiana obtusifolia
AAAAAAAAAAACTACTTATTATACAAAAGAGGCGCTTTATTCAGAATTCTCAGAGTCTTCCTCTTCTTCTTCTTCTGGGAAGGCCTATTTTCTGGCTTCGCCTTCGATTTTTCTAGCATCATCGATCTTGGTTGATAGATTGAAGCCCCGAGCTTGTAACTCTTCAAGAATGGATAGGCGGGTTTGGCACTTGGAATATTTGACCAAAATCTTCGATTGCTCCTGAGCAGCCTCGGCATCGGCCCTGTATTGGGCTACTAACTCATCGGCCTCAGCCTTGTGTTACAACCCGTAATTTTGTATGTTAGACTACGCTGTAAGATAGTATATGTATATAGAGCCTAAGAACCGGAAAAGAGTTCAAAAAGTCAAGAAAAGGTCAAAGGGCTTCGCAAAGCTGGGTTTGCTACCGCAAAACCCACATGCGAGCCGCATTTCTCGCACTGAAATCGCAAACTGAGACAGATTTCTGGGCAGAAATCTGTGTCAGAAATGCGGCCAGTATGCGACCGCATACTGAAAATGCGGGCCGCAAATCTGACATCTTCCATCGCAGAATGAGACAGATTTTTGGGCTGAGAACTGCGACCAAAATGCGAACCGCATGTTATGTTTACGACGAGAATGCTGTAGCGTATTTGACAGGCGTTAGACACGTGTATTATTTAATTGCCAAATTAAAGGGCTACTATAAAAGGCTCCAAGGTCGGCCAAGAGTGTTATTTCATCTTCATTTCAGACCTCCACAGTGAAATAGAATCCCTACGACCCCTTCTCAAAGAACCCCATGAACCCTAATTAAATTTATCTCTTCCAAGTTCTAAATTGAGAATAAAAGCTAAAGATTGAAGAGACTAAGGAGAAGCCCTAACTGATTCTCCTTCTTCCATGCCCTAATTGGGAGTAACCCTAGAAATTGAAGAACCAAGGAAGGGGGCTAAGTTATCCAACATGCAAGGTAAGTTACTACACTCTCTCCTACATTCTTTTTCTTAAGGATTCTTGGAAATCTATTCTATGCATGTAAGAACTCATGAGAATGGTGAATGGAAGCCATGGGTTCAAGTTAATTACTGCTAATGGATTGGGTTATGGTTGTTTTGGGTTGTTGATGAGCTGCATGTGTTATCACTATGTTTGTTAAGTTTTGGAAGAAGAAGGGGTGGAGAAGCACCATACGAATTTAGGGGATTGTGATTAATGATAGCTGTAACGCTTATAGGGTAACGGTTGAATTGTTCTTTATTTGTAGATTAAGGAATTGTAACAATTGCGTAGCTTGAGGAACTGGTGCAGTATATACCAGGTATGTAAGACTATACCATTCTTTCTTTGCACGACTCCAATTATACAAATGCAATGAACGAGCCCCAAAGAAACTCTACTCTTAGAAGCTAGCGATACTTACGTTGTTTTTCCCTCTTGTGGAATGATTGCTCTTGTTCTTATGGTATCAATGTTGTTGGTACTTCCTGAGTCTTATAAGGTTCATGGTAAAGAGTTAGTCCTAATTAAGTGTTCAGAGGATAGCAGTCTTATGTCACTCCCAAAAAAAAAGGGCTTAGAACGTATTTTCATGAGTCGAGCATGCATTATATATGTGTATTATAGTTTACTCTACCGAGCAGTGCTATTGTCAGTCGAGTATGGCACTTATTGTGCAACCACTGATCAGTTGGGTATGATAATGATGAGCCCACAGAGGCATACGTATATGATTATGATAAAGCCCACAGAGGCGTATGTAATTGATATTGATAAGGCCACAGAGGCATATGTATATGATGATTCTAGAAAGCTTATATGATATGTATATGCATAAGCACGTCAGGCATGTCATGGTTAGCCGCCCTCAGAGGCGTTCAGATGGTACAGGTTATATGTTTCCTATCCTAATACATATTATTGCTCTTATATTATGTTTTCTTGTCTTACATACTCAGTACTTTATTCGTACTGACGTCCTTTCTATGTGGACGCTGCATGTCATGCTGCAGGTCCTGATAGACTGATAGACGGAGCTCCCCCACTGCAGTAGGCTACCCAGTTCAGCAGATATTGGCGAGATCCCTCCTTCGGACTTGCCATAGCTTTGGTATGTATTTTGTTATAGGCATTATGGGCATGTCGGGGCCCTGTTCCGATGTAGTTTGCATGATGTATGTTCCAGTAGAGGCTCATAGACAAGTTTCAGTTTATGCGTAGACAAGCGTTGGGTTATGTATGGACAATGAGATGACTTATGTACAGTTGGAACTGCCTTGTCGGCAAACGTATGTATTTTGTTGTATAGTCTTATATTGCAGACTTATAGGCCATATTATGTATATAAGCATGTTCATATCATGGAATGCTATTTCAGTTTATTACGATTATTGTTCGGGATTGTATGTGTATGTCAAGACTTATAGATAATAAGGAAAGTTAGATAAAAGGGAACGCCGGTGCCCGTTGAGTAGGGTCCGGTGCCGGTCGCGGCCCTCCGGCTTGGGTCGTGACACCTTGGATATAGCAACCTCTGATTTTGCCGATTGCAACTCGTTGATCAAAACTTCACGATCCGAAGTGAGCGTCTTGACTTGGGATTGAAGCGTATCGATGCTCTTAGTCAGAGCCCCGATTTTATCTTTTGCCTTCGATAATTGATTTTCCGAAGAAACCAGTTGAGCTTGGAGGGCCTCTTTTTCTAAAGTCAGCAGATCGGTCCTGGCTCTCATTTCATTAATTTCTGCTTTGACCTCACTCACCTCATATCGGAACCGGTTTATTTGGTTGAGTCGTTGCCCCCTCTGGTCGATCATGCCAGAATTTTCTTTACGCACAAAGTCTAGTTCGGCCCGAAGGATCGACATCTCCCCTTCGAGCCGCTCACAACGTGCCTTTTCTTACCTTTGATGAAGAAAAGCCTCATGATGAAGCACCGAGGCCTACAAGTACAAGAGAAAATATAACAGATAGTCAAAGTTTGAAATGTAAAATGGCGAACACCAGACAAGGCTTATCAGAAATTTACCTTATTTGATGTTTGTTGAGCCTCATTGAACAAGCAGGCTGCATCCACCTCATCCATTGCGGCCTGATCTTCTTCAGTCACCAAACACCAAAGATAACTAGCCACCCCCACAGGCGCAGAAAGGGCCCTAGCATCTTCGAGAATGGCAAACCTTATTATTCGTTTTCGATCAGGGTCTGAACTCGGAGCAGGAAATCTATCGACCAGCTTTGGACCGAAAGATGCCCTGCTCATTCTGGTGGAGGGACTCTTCTTCGGCACTTCGAGCCCAAAAGTATCCGCCGATGGCACGCCGTCGAAGAAACCTTGAAAGGGTCCTTCCAGCATAGGGCCTTTGCTCGAGGAATGTGCTTTTGCGACTCCGAGAAAGAAGGGGAGTCCATTGTTTCCGGGTGGCCCAAGATTCCCTGCGTCGCCTCTCCCGCGTCGGCGGAAGCCCCACTTCTCGCCCCCACCTCGGGGTCCTCTACTCGATGAAGATGAGTTTCATCGGCCCTCTGCTCGAGGACTGCACGAGATGGCTCACTGCCCAAAAGTTTGAGATTTTCTTCTTCCTCGGACTCATCGTCCAATCGATCAGTTATGTCCGAGATTTTGAGTCTATGAGCTATACTTTTCTTCGGCTTCTTCCTCTCGGGCCTAGAAGAACTGGGGACTTCTTTTCTCTTTTTCTCCTTCTCCTGCTCTGAGGCAGGGGGATGGCGGAGAATCTCTCTATCAGGGGACGCTGGACTCATTTCAACATCCTTCGATAGACCTACAAATGAAGAGCGAAGTAAGTTATAAGTCAGCAACATTATCAATAATATAAATCGTAGAATTCAAACGTTATCGGTCTCACCATGATTTTTGGCCTCCCACCGGCCCTTCAATATCTCGCGCCAGGCACGCTCCGATAGGTCCTTTGAGACACCACCTTATCGACCCATTCTTTCAAGTGCATAATCGCAGCCGGCATTCGAGAAACAGCTACACCATGAGAAATCGGTTAGTGAGATAACAAAGGAAAAACACCAGACAGATTGAAATAGGAATATAGCACTTACGATTCATGTTCCACTTCTCAGAGAACGGCATGTCTTCGGCAAGAATCAGGTCTGATGTCTTTATTCGAACAAATCGGCTCATCCAACCTCGATCCCGGTCCTCGTCGATGCTCGAGAAAGGGGCCTTGCTTTCCTGGCGAGCAAGTTTTATTAATCCCCCTCGGAATACTCGGGGACTGTACAATCGTAAGAGATGATCGAGGGTGAAAGGGTGCCCATCGATCTTGCTTAAAAAAAGCATAAGAGAATGACTATTCTCCAAACGGAGGGGTGAATCTGGCCCAACGTTACATCATACATTTTGCAGAAGGCGACGATGATGGGGTCCAAATGGCCCAACGTGAAGGGATAGGTGTAAACACTCAAGTAGCCCTCCACGTGGGTGATAATCGCCTCTCCCAGTGCAAGAACCACCACGTCCTTACCAACCCAGTTGCAATCTTCCTTCACCCTGTCGATGGTTTTGTTCGTAATCGAACAAATGTATCTAGTGACCGGTTCGCCCCGACCCGGAATAACAGAAGCCTTCTCTACCTTAAAATCGGAACCGATTGAACACCCAACCGGTACGAACGCTTTTAGAGGGGGCTCGGTCGTAGTTTCCTCAACAACGACAGGTTCAGGTTCTTCAGCGGGTTGAGAAGAAGAACGGTTTTATTTTTAGGGAACAGATTTGGATGTCTTTGCCATTGGAAATAAAGAATGGAAGAAGCTAGTAGATGCAGGGGTAAGACAAGAACAAAGGAGAAGGTCACTTATGAACAAACTGAGAGAACTTGAAAAATATAATGCTCAAATAACGCAAACTTTGGAACTGAAGGAAAAGAGGGCTATTTATACCCTCTTAAAGGTGGCGGTTCGAGTCCCAAAATTAGGAAGCATTAAATTGCGTTTGCAGGCGTTGCAGAGTTTTTTCTTCAGTTGGTCTACGAAAAGACGTTTTTGATACTTGCCACGTGCATCATCATGCTACCGTCATTTATCAATATGACGTTTTGCTTCTTTTGATGTGACTCCCCGAATTCCGTGCCGCGCACCATAAGTATGTCTCCATTTGACCTAATTTTAAAGGCGGCGGCTCATATCGTTTTTCATCATTACTCTCCAAAAAACGAGGAGACTATCTGTATGGGGTCAAATTCGATCGCTTGCATAGGGAATATCGGTTTCGAATTCGTACGACCGGCATCGATGGGAGTTACTGCTCGATAGGCCGAGGTCGAGACATCGAGAGATGAAGGTCGAGACCTGATGTCATCGGAACCGAGCTCGAAGCCAAGGTGTCCGAGATGAGCTCGTTGAGGTCGATTAGGGTAAAACGCCCTAAAATAAAATTACCGGATTTACCAGAAATCCCGTGATACGTAAATATCTCGGCGGAAATCAGCAAAGACGTTGGAATCATTAACTCTAGGAATATTTTACCTTGTAGATAGGTTTTTTTACCTTGTATAAGATTCATTCACCTCCCTATATAAAGGGGCAGCATAATTGTAAAAGGCATGACACAATCAACGACCAACATACAAAAAATATAGTCTGCTCTAATTGTTTTCTTTATCAATTCGCTTCATATCTGTCTATCTAAGAGAATTCCACTAAGGTGAAGCTATTCGATTGGTGGTTTGCATTCTTTCTCAATTTACTTACTGAATTTAGTCTTTATTTTCATTCATACTTTATTTGTATCAAATCAAATCACGTGTCCTTAAAATCATTGTACAAATTTAATTGCTATCCGAAGCCAAGGGTAAACACCACTCACCTTTCTTCTTCACCATCTTCTTCTCCCCTCCCCTTTACTCATTTTTTTTTTAAATTTCAGAACTAACATACTGTAGAAGTAGCAGACACAGCTGGGGGTATAGTTTTAGGAAAAGATTACATTTTGGTTACTTGCTGTCTTCTCTCTCGTCAGGTTCGTTGTCGGCAACCACTGGCCGGAATCCGGTCACCACTGTTTCAACCTCTATCTTCTCACCACTCCATCTCCTCCTCTAGCGACTTCAACCATGCTCCAGCTGTATCTCTTAGCTCTGATGTCCATCTTTTGTAGTTTCCTTTACCGGGAGTGATAGAGAAGTGATCGATTCCGACCGGAAATAATATTTTGGCAAGATATTTGGTATAATTTTTTTGGTATATATCATTTTTATTAATGGATTCTTATCATAAGAACAAAATCTTGTTATATCCCGTTAAGACAAATTTTCGAAAAACTTGATGAGTATTTCTTGATTTGGGTAGATTCAAGTTGTTAGCCGCTAATTCGGTTTGTTTTTGTTTCATTTTGTATCTTATTCTTCCTGAAAATTAGTTTGTAATTACTGAAAATCTCAATTTGGGGTAGTATCAAATGAAAAATGTACAATGGAAGATGGAGAAGATTAAACGAAAACAGTGGCAGATTTTTTAGAGGACGGCAATGGTGGACCAGAGGCAACGGGATGGTGTATATGGTGGTTCCGTAAAAATAGTTTAAAAAATTAAAAAGAAAAATTGAAAATTTCAGCTCGTCACACGCCTAAGAGAGGTCGAATGCACATTTTTTGCCATGTCATATTTTTTATGTTTGATAAACACATGGAGTGAAGTTGAAGTACCTAATAGGTATAAACCTCATTTGAATTAGTTATGATAATATTGGACAAGTTTAAATAGCAATATATGTTTTCCGCCTTTATTAAATCAAATATTGATCAGTCCATTTAAAGTGATAGTTGACTGGTCAGAGATGTGCCCGCAAACGTAAAATTTTATTCTGGATCTCATTCAACTAGTCATAACTTTGTAGTCCTAAAATTTCGTGAATCCAAATGTGTAAGATATGGGTTTATAAATGTGTGAGATAAAAAGAAGTCTCACACAATTAATGTTAATTGTGTAAGTCACACAATAAATCACTCCCCGCAAACGCATATGGGTGTTCATTAAGTTATAGCCTGTTTGGCCAAACTTCTAAAAAGCATTTGTATTTGGCTAATTCATTTAAAAAGTATTTTTAAGCAGTAATTAATATTTAATGAAACTTTTAAAAAGTACTTCTAAGTGTATTATTTTCAAAAAATTACTTTTCAAGAAAGTATTTTTAGGAAGAAATTTTTCTGCTTCCACTCAAAAAGTACTTTTTTTTTCTAAAAGTTGGGTCAAATAACTTAATTTCAAAAAAAGTACTTTTGACACGTAAAGAAAAATACTTTTGATTAGTGGTGGCAAAACGGATAAAAAAAATAGTTACCATCCATATATCCACTAAAATATAGGTTGGATAATGAACTTTTTAAAAATGGGTCAAATATGGATAAGAACCATATTATCCACTTAAAAAATGGATAACCAATGAATTTAACTTTTACATTTATAAAAACTAAAATTGGAGAGTTCCTCAAGCTTGAGAGACTAGAAATTCTCCCAAAGGTGATCATATAAAAAAGCCATAGATAATATAGTTACCCTTATTATCCGCCGATTCACCACTTTCTATCCGTATTAAATATGGATCGTGTCGAATAATTTATCCTTTTTTACATTATCCATTTTAAATCCGCTCATATGCGACCAGACCCTATTTTCCACCCCTGCTTGTGACCAAAAGAAGCTGGGCCAAACAGCTATTAATTTGATTTTTGCTGGCAGAAAGAATGGGTTTGCTGGTGAGCTTTCCGGCAGAGAGTCCGGGTTAATTTGGTCATCTCGCTGTTGGACGATAAGAAAATTTCGATGAGTGACCTGAGTATTCCCAAACACAGTAAAAATCAGCCACCCAAATCCAAAACTGGGAACATCTAGTAAGTCTAGATAGAAAAAGTACCATGTCTACACAGAGTACAAGAGAAAGGAAAACGCATAAGAAACCAAAAGTTGAAACAACTAACATGCTCTCTGTCCATAGAGAGAACAGAAAAACAAACGA
This sequence comes from Nicotiana obtusifolia, assembly GCA_002018475.1. NCBI lineage: Eukaryota > Viridiplantae > Streptophyta > Magnoliopsida > Solanales > Solanaceae > Nicotiana > Nicotiana obtusifolia. Next base: position 117,720 of record MCJB01015928.1, read on the forward strand.
AATAGACACGATAATTAATATAAATACATGACATACTATGTATTAGTATTAGAAAAGTTCATGTCGCGGGAAAGGGTAGAAATTATTAATACAACTATTACTAACACTAGTAAGTGGCAGAGCCACGTAGCTCTAAAGGTATCAATTGATATCCTTTCGCTAAAAATAAACACTGTTTAGATAGATAAAAATTATTATATATAGAGAGAGATTATATATTAAATCCCTTATGTTTATTCGTTAATTTACTTCTTAAATTTAGACTCCAATTTATAACAATCCTTACTTCGCTACTGACACTAATACTGACTAAATACATATACTACGTAGTAATATTAGTGAGTTTCATTCTTGTAGAAAATACAAATATTAATATTTTATATTTGAAATTTGACCTGTTTTAACTCGGAGTAAATCTGGTGGATCAAATATTTCTCTGCTTATATCTGACCCACTTTCAATCGTTAATATTCGAGCTGGCCGGTCCATTATATTAAATTTTACTCCCTCCGTTTACTTTTACTTGTCCACTAAGAAAAATATATTTTACTTTTAATTAGCAATATTAGCAAATCAAGAAAAGATCATATGAGTTATTAATGGATAATGATTACTTTTTAATTTAATTACTTTTCATAACTGTATACAGGTAAAATCGAGGAGAGTGCTACCCCCGATTTTTCGTTGTGAAACAAGGAACAACATTACTTGTTACTGGCTCGAATGAGACCGAAGATTCCCACATATCGAAACCAGGAACGGACGAATGATACAACGGGTCTCGAGCTTGGTCAAATCCAGAAAGAATCAAGCTCGAGAAAGATGAAGAATCGAAGGTAAAGGAAAGGCAGTTAAAGGAGACAAACAAGAAGCCGAAATATCCGCCATTGGCCGGGTATTACGGCATGAATCACGCATGATATTGATTGCGGGATCATATTTTCGAGGGAGAGAAGGAAGGAAAAGATTTTTATCTTATTTAGACTTGTATTAGGGTTAAAACTCATCTACTATACAGTGTTTTAAAAGGCGTGGACGTAAGACGAGGCATTTTACATATGTCTCAGTGAGGAGTAAGCCCCATAGGTATTTAATTCTTAGTATTTTATAAAATAATATAATGACAGGAGATATTTATAAACGGGTAAAATTGCATAAAAATTGAAGAAAACTATAAATATGTGAAATATATATCTATATATAAAGAGAGAGAGACTAGTATCTATGAACGTGTGTTGCACGTTAATAATGGCACGTGATGATTTAATCATTTATTTATATGAAGGAACAATAAAAATTAATTAATGAGAGAAATTTTATGTATAATAATACAATAATCATCTAAATATCGAAAAATATTATTACATTAGAATACATGAATTTAAAATAAAAGGACATCATCAAAACTTACACAAGTGATTAATTTTGTCATGTTAGTTAGATAATTATATATTATAGTTTAAAAGTATTTATTGTGATAGTATCTTAACGAACACTTCTTTGTGTACCAAATTTTCTTGTGTATGTTTCCTCCTAATTTGTTGGTTGTTCTGCCTTAACCAGAACTCTTGTTGTCGATCTTGATATCCTTCTTGAAAGTGCAATATACAATTGTTCGTGCAAGAAAATATATTGCGGTAAATATAGTCCAATATTTAGGATTTACTTTATTTATTATATTTGCAAAACATAAACATATTAAAAATTATTTTCACACAAATTTAAAAGGAGATACCTTAGTTTCAGAAGACGAAAGTTGAAATTCAGGGATAAGAATATACTTAGAAGCACATTAACCAATATCATGATTTTTGCATGTATGACGTTATTGTCAAAACTTTTATATACCATATGTGTGCTATTACATAAGCTATTCGGCTTATCTAAGTTTTTCAGTAGCATGAGAGGCATAGTTTTCTTCAAAATTAACCTATACACAATGGAAGATCAATTTTAACTTAGTCTATTGTCACGACCCATAATCCACTATAGATCATGATGGCGCCTAACGCCGCCATCAGGCAAGCCAGCGGTGATTTACTAATTTAATTACTCATTTTAGTATTTTGGAATCATATTTTTTCCTTAATTGAACAGTATAGACTAGAAGAATTTAAAGAGTAAATGAAAATATTTACACGAACCACAATAATGAATAACCCGAAAGAACCCCCAAAATCCGATGTCACAAATCCATGAGCATTTTCTAAGAATCACAAAAGAATACAACATCTGTCCAGAAAATAAACAAGACAGGATAAAATAATTAGTATGATGGAAACTCGGTGGACTGCGATGCGTAGCGCGAGTTGCTCACGTAAAGTCTCCTCAACAGATGCGCCTACGCGCCAAGATGATCATCCAATGAACCTGTCAGATCCTGCACATTTAGTGCAGAAGTGCAGCATGAGTACGTTAATAAACGCATACCCAGTAAATATCTAGCCTAACCCTGGAGAAGTAGTGATGAGGGATTGCATCGACACTTACTAAAGATCCAATAAAGCAATATAATAAAACCTAAGCAGATATGAGACATTCGGCAATGATGGGGTAAGTCTATAAGTTACATAATCTTTCAATTTCTTCTTTCAAAGCATAAATTCTAAATGTTGTATTCTACCTTAACAGCTCGAAAAAACGTCAAGTGTCATTGTCAAATAAGTAAGGAATACCATATAAAATGTCGGGCATCAACGAAAGGTTTATCTCGTGAACATTTGGACTACTAGCGATATAACGCACGATTCCGCTGAGGTCGTTCGGCCCAATCCAGAATAATGTGTACATTGCCGAGGGACGTGCGACACGATCCATAAGAAAAAGGAAGGAAGTTACTGAATTACGAGACACGTGTTTACAATAGAGTACATGAGCACATTATGAATATAATCTTTACGCTTCTCAAATAACTTGTCCACAACTCAAAGTGTAAGGGCTCGGCATATTATACATACATTTATTTCTAAATCAAATTCAATTATAACTTTAATTAATTAAGCCAGCAGAATGAGTTCAAATAATTCAAATATTACAGGATAAGATCCTAAGTCTACCCGGACATAAACATGCTTTAGCTACGTACAGACTCTCAACACCTCGTGCATACGTAGAACCCACAACTAGTTGCACATAACAATAATTATCACCTTGGGGGGTAGTTTCCCCCTCACAAGGTTAGACAGGGCACTTGTCTCGCTCCGAAGCTCCATAACCGGCTCCAACGCCGCTCAAACACCTCAACTTGATGCTCGTTGATCCAAAACTAGTCAAAAAAAGGTACAAACCAATCAAAGTATACTCTAATACCCAAAATTAATCAATTTAAACAATTCTCAACTCCGCTTGAAAAGTCGATAAAGGCAACCCACGTGTCCAGATTCCGAAAATTTTTGAAGATAACTTTACTCATAATACCATGAACTCAAATATATAAATTATTCCGAATTCCATGCCCAATTTCATGGTCAAAATCAAAAAATACCAAATTCTAGATTTTCTACCGAAATCCCAAATTTCTACTAATTTTCATGTTTAAATCCATATAGAAACCATGTATTTAACTTCTAATAGGTGGGAGTCGCTTACCTTGTGTTGCTTGATGAAAATCTCCCCTTGAAGCTCTCCAAAATCGCCCCAACCAAGTGAAAATGAGAGAAAATGGGCAAATCCCGCTTTTATAAAAACCTCAATGCCCAGCGACAATCCTTAGCCGCTACTACAATTCCGCAAGTGCGGCCACAATAGCGCTTCTATTGTCCCCCTTAAGCCCCCTGCCTTCACATCTGCGGACCAGACTCCGTTTCTTCGGAGTCGCACCTACAACCAAGAATCCGCTTCTGCGGAAGTTCCTGGCCAGTAGCCCATCGCACATGCAGAAGGCAATTCGCATCTGCAATGTCATTTATGCGACAAAGCGGTCGCTTCTGCGAAGCCATGCCCAGATGCCTCTGTCTGCTCTGTGCTCCAGTGGTCGCACCTGCGATCACGCAGATGCGGAAAAATCTTCGCACCTGCAGCCACTGCCAGTCCTCCCAAAATTTGCTTCTGCGAACGCTGCTTTGCTTATGTGCTTGCGCATCTGTAATCAATTTCATCGCATATGCGACGACACCATTGGCTACCCCAAAACCAGCTCTTGCAAAAATCTCCAAACAATCTGTCAACCATCTGGAATCCACCCGAGGCCCTCGAGACCTTAACCAAATATACCAACACGTCCAAAAATACAATACGAACTTAGTCAAAGCCATAAACCAAGTCAAACAACATCAAAATCATGAATCGTGCCTCGAATCAAACTAATAAATTTTCAAATTCAAATTTCCATATCTTGTGTCAAAACATATCAAATCAATTCGGAATGACTTCAAATTTCGCACACGAGTCATAAATCACAATACGAATCTATTTCAAGGCTCGGAATCTCAAACGGACATTGATAACATTAAAATTCACTTGAAGTCAAACTAAGAATTTCTTAAACTTTTAAAATACCAACCTTCTATAATAAGCGTCGAAATGCTCCCGGATGATCCGATACTCAATCCGAACATACATCCAAGTCCGAAATCATCATACGAACCTATAGAAACCTTCAAATCACGATTTCAAGGTTGTTTAATCAAAAGTCAAATCTTAGCCAATTTTTCCAACTTAAAGCTTCCGAAATTAGAATTTTCTTCCAAAATCAACTCCAAACTTCCCGAAATTCAATTCCGTCCACACGTACAAGTCATAATACCTGAAGTGAAGCTACTCAAGGCCTCAAACTGCTGAACGACGCGCTAGAGCTCAAAATAACCGATCGGATCGTTAAATTCTCCCCCACTTAAGCATACGTTCGTCCTCGAACGTTCTAAGGACTACTCCGGAGTTGTCCAAAATCACTATTTAACACTTTGTGCACTTAACCATGCCACCACATTCCAGTTGACATATTAGCTCGAGCCAGCCTAAAAACCTCCCTATAACCTTAGGTAACAAGCTTTAGAACCAAGTTCCAAATTTCGAATTTCTTTACAAGGCCTAATTTTAACACACGAACATCGTGCCAATCACCACAAACTGTACCAAAATATTATCATGCAGCTATGCTGAAATCACACCATGCACCACATAAATCGGTTGTCCATAATAACATCCCCCGACCACAATAGCTGAAATTTCACGAATCTAATGCCCACAATACACCTCATGACACATGTAAGTCCTGTTCCAACTCTCGTAATACTGCCACGACGAAAGAGACATGTAGAAACTCATAACCACCTACCGAATCCATAATTTATGGAGTCTCTCCTCCTGAATAGAACCGTTACCCCATTCTGAACTAAATAACGATATCTTCTCTTTAATGTACCTTTTATAAATCTGATTGCACTAATTCCAGGTTCAGTAATCTCGTCTCGCCCAGTATAAACTACTCGGGCAATAAGCCACCTCAGACACTGCCAAAAATCTCATATGACGCCCACAATGCGCCAACAAGCTACAAACTCAAATGTGATACATATGGAAAAACGAACTCTGAAAAGGACTACCTAGCCCTCGTAACGAATAAAACGGCCGAATAAATGCTATGAACTTACCTCAGGGATGAAAACAAGACACACAAAATGAGTGTAAGAAGCTATGCTCAACATCTCGCTGTTGCAGCGTGCAACCTGATCTGTCATGACACTGCTGCGGCGTGCAACTTGATCTACATAAAATGCCCGTGGCGGCGTGCCACCTGATCCAAAGAATATACCCGTGGCGGCATGCCACCCAATCCGCACATACCATCAAGAAAAAAACACACACATCAAGTCGTAATGCTTATACTTATGAAATGCCCGAATATCGACCACAAGCACGCCAAGTGCATAATACAAATCCTGGGGAGACGGATAGCGCCATACGCTACGAAACCCAAGCACAACTAAGGCGCAATGATGACCTGCATCTCGAGAGCCATCCTGCTCACATAACACCACAAGCTACACGGGACCTCAACACATGTGCAAATAATCAAGCCGTCTCACCACCTACATGGCACAATAGAGATTTACATGGAATAACTGCGACTCCCCCATAAGCAATGCTATGATGAACGAACACATCCAACCCGACGTAGAGCACACACTCACACTAGACCCGCCAATGGAATTCACACCAATTTTGATCATACCATATTGGGCCAATAACCTTCCAAAGATCCACAATGGCCCTATTCATGACACATAAGAACAACCGTCAAATCCGAAACAAACTCACATGGTCTGCAGCCCAAGGGACAGGACGCCTCTCAAGCATAAACTCTCGCATTTGCGTTATTACCATAACCTCCATACTTGGTCTTAATCTTTAACAATTAAGTGACTAACATACCACAGTTATACAAATCTCCCCGTGGGGTACGCTCCCACAACCTTCCGCTCAAGTAGCAAAGTCCGCACATCTATTCCACCAATTGTACTAATTCTACAGGGCGAATCACAATTCGCAAATCAATACACACTGCCTCTTCCACAGAACACCATTCTCGGGCAACACTAAGATAACGCTAGCTTACTCTAAATATCTAAATTCTTCCCTGCTCATCCGAGCTCGTGACATTCTTATCAACACCGAACCGCAACCTTGATCCTCAACTTCCAATTCCCATGTCGCTCACTGCACCCACCATGCCGCTATACGAAAGTACAAGAATTCATCATAACCCCTGAACTACTAGTAGAATGAACACTTCATTGGCTAGAAACCTTTCATTTAGCTCATTTCAGAAGAGCCAATGCAACAAGCGACTGAGTTCACAAACCGCAGAAAATACAAACCTCAAGTCGTGAATCTAGACGCCATGACTCTTTCAGAATCCATTTACACAACAAGACCATTCGAACCCAATACTCCCCAAATCAATAAAGTTATGGTTGATGCCAAGCCCGCACGCACAACCACAAACCACATGCATGACTTAACACACCGAAGGAACTGATCATTACCACAATCATGCCGATTCAACCATTATTAACCGACCCAACTTCTTTCAATTTACCCTTGACCTGACTTAGAAATATAATAGCTCCATTCACAACATAACGAACTCAATCCACACTCATCCTGAGTGACTCGAATCACGAGACCACATCGTCTCCATATCCATGAATCATCACTACCTCCTTGCGCACACAATAGCATCTCCAACTAGTGCACCCATTCTGCAAGACCTTCCGCGAGTCCGAAGCTATTTCTTCCTTTCCTCTAATACTGCACTTTAATTCTTGAACCCACTAGGACCGTTGTCGAGAGTCACCCACTTTGACCTAGTCCCGAATATAACCAAACTCCAACGCTCTTTTAGCACATGAACACCCTCTCGAAGAAGCAACCGGCTGAACTCTTTTCCTTGTACATCATATCCACAAAGCATAAACTCTGAGTCTTACCAGAACCTGCCCATGAATCGATAAGGCAGAATATAGCACACATTTATCAATTTCTCTACTCGAATTACACTTGATGTTTCCCTTTCTTAGTCACAAATAGTCCATCAATGCACCGATAACCAGAAGCTGCACAAGCCACCAACCACGCGATCCAATCATAGACGGTGGGGCTCCCCCACTTAGCTTTAAGCTACCATCACATAATGTAGGGCCCACAATGATTCCTCCGTCTTAATTACGATCCTGTACCGTTAACCCGCCAAATTTCTCAAAGTCTTTTGTTAAGCTTTTCATGAACATTCTGAATCATCAGTCACAGTCACACATTCGACCTCTTACCGGATAGCAAGTAGTATTCTTTGCAGAAGTTTCATCAACATCACGCAGCCGCTAACCTGCTCATAGGAGATAACCATATGTGAAATTCCTTACCGACATCTTCCAACAACGCTGCATTGGGTGTAACTACCACGCAATCAGTAAATCCTCCTAAAATCATGCTCGTCCACCAGCAGTATAAGTTTACTCCTTACCTATTGACATCAAATGAAAATTCAATAATACCTACCGAACAAGTCATATTGCATCTGAAACGATAAAAATCTTCACACCCCTCTTCATTTCAGGCAAACTCCTTTCTGTCATATTCAATCTTTCTTCATACAGTGCCAACTATTCCAAATAAAATCCGTAGGCCAAATCACCTTCCATCACGATTCACAAACCATTCTACACTTTTCCAAGGCACGCAGCTATCCTACCATAGAATCCATATGCTAATTTGCCACTCTTACTTCGGTTAAACCATCTCCTTTAAGAAACTTCTCAACCTCTGCTTTTCATATTTGACCTACTAGTACTTCAACCACCGCGAAACACTTCCCACCATATCCTCCCTCATACTTTCATGCCCAAATGTTGCATTATATCAAAATCCATCTTTGTAGCACCTAAACCAATACATTGTTATCGACTCTAAGCCTCTTCGTAGATCATCTCTCTCGAGCCATCAACATTAGAAATACCAATTTGATTATGAACCGCTGCACACCGCTATCTCTGATAACTGCCCCTCAGGCACCATTTCACAACACCCTGCCCCGAAGACAAAATCAAAGGAGACCCTAACACCGGCGAACCGTAATGCGCTCAAACAAGGACGAGGACACCGCATCACAATGAAAATTCCACCACACTCGAAAACACCAAGTCTCATTACTCCATCGACCAAAACATGAACATCCATAGCCCGATTGCCTTTCCTTTGCTGGAATTAAATGCTGACCCTCTAAATCGTGCACTGAGAAATCCTCCTTTCGAGTCATTAACTTCCTAGACACATAACCAAGCACCTTACTATTACACCAACACTGTGCGATAATAACGCATAGACATCCTAGCAATCCATGCACAATCTCGAAACCTTAGGAAATACAGATACTGAGCTTGAACAAAAGAACATCCTTCCGCAAGGCGATGATAATAGCCTGCCCGAACACGCAGGGAAAACATCCTGCACCACATCTGTAGTACCACTACAACTCCTCGATGCCCAACCAATAACAAGCGCTTCACGTCGCATGAGATTGAGTAGGAAGGGAATAAAGGCACAAGCCTCAATAGAATCAAATCGTGCGATGAGGAATCAAGAAGGGAAGTGCTCCTAACAGTCCTGTAGCCTCTCGAAGATAAGTACAAACCTCTCCGTACCAATCCGCAAGACTCTACTAGACTTGTTCATGACTCGTGAGACCTAAGTGGACACAACGCTCTGATACCAAGCTGTCACGACCCAAAATCCACTATAGGTCGTGATGGCTCCTAACGCCGCCGTCAGGCAAGCCAGCGGTGTTTACCAATTTAATTACTCATTTTACTATTTTGGAATCATATTTTTTCCTTAATTGAACAGTATAAACTAGAAGAATTTAAAGAGTAAATGAAAATATTTACACGAACCACAATAATGAATAACCCGAAAGAACCCCCAAAATTCGATGTCACAAGTCCATGAGCATTTTCTAAGAAGCACAAAAAAATACAACATCTGTCCAGAAAATAAATAAGACAGGATAAAATAATTAGTACGATGGAGACTCGGTGGACTGCGATGCGTAGCGTGAGTTGCAGCTCACGTAAAGTCTCCTCAACAGATGCGCTTACGCGCCAAGATGATCATCCAATGAACCTGTCAGATCCTGCACATTTAGTGCAAAAGTGCAGCATGAGTACGTTAATCAACGCATACCCAGTAAGTATCTAGCCTAACCCTGGAGAAGTAGTGATGAGGGATTGACATCGACACTTACTAAAGGTCCAATAAAGCAATATAATAAAACCTAAGCAGATATGAGGCATTCGACAATGATGGGGTAAGTCATAATCTTCCAATTTCTTCTTTCAAAGCATAAATTCTAAATCTTGTATTCTACCTTAACAGCTCGCAAAAACATCAAGTGTCATTATCAAATAAGTAAGGAATACCATATAAAATGTCGGGCATCAGTGGAAGGTTTATCTCGCGAACATTCGGACTACTAGCGATATAATGCACGATTCCGTTGAAGTTGTTCGGCCCGATCCAGAATAATATGTGCACAACCGAGGGACGTGCGGCACGATCTATAGATGCATCTATATATTGCCGAGGCGTTTGGTCTGCTCTACAAAAAAATAAAGGAAGTTACCGAATTACGAGACACGTGTTTACAATACAGTACATGAGCACATTACGAATATAATCTTTACGCTTCTCAAATAACTCGCCCACAACTTAAAGTGTTAAGGCTCGGCCTATTATACATACATTTATTTCTAAATCAAATTCAGTTATAACTTTAATTAATTAAGTCAGCAGAATGAGTTCAAATAATTCAAATATTACAGGATAAGATCCTAAGTCTACCCCGACATAAACATGCTTTAGCTAAGTACAGACTCTCGTCACCTCGTGCATACATAGAACCCACAACTAGTTGCACATAACAATAATTATTACCTGGGGGTAGTTCCCCCTCCTCCCACAAGGTTACACAGGAGACTTACTTAGCTCCAAAGTTCCATAATCGGCTCCAACGCCGCTCAAACACCTCATCTGATGCTCGTCGATCCAAAACTAGTCAAAGGTGCAAACCAATTAATATATACTTTAATACCCATCATTAATCAATTTAACCAATTCTCAACTCCGCTCGAAAAGTCGATATAAAGTCAACCCTCGGGCCCACGTGTCCGGATTTTGAAAATTTTCGAAGATAACTTTACCATAACACCACGAACTCAAATATATAATTTATTCCGAATTCCATACCCAATTTCGTGGTCAAAATTCAAAAATACCAAATTCTAGGTTTTCTACAAAAACCCCAAATTTCTACTAATTTTCATGTTTAAATCCATATTCAAACCATGTATTTAACTTGTAATAGGTGGGAGTCACTTACCTTGTGTTGCTTCATGAAAATCTCCCCTTGAAGCTCTCCAAAATCGCCCCAACCAAGTGAATATGAGAGAAAATAAGCCAATCCCATTTTTATAAAAGCCTCACTACCCAGCGACACCTCACCTGCGGTCCCTTAGCCGCTTCTGTGGTTCCGCAGGTGCGGCCACAGTACCGCTTCTGCGGTCTCCCTTCAGCCCCTTGCCTTCGCATCTACAGACCAGACTCCGCTTCTACGGAGTCGCACCTGCGACCAAGAGTCTGCTTCTGGCGAAGTCCCTGGCTAGCAGCCCATCGCACCTGCGGAAGGCAATTCGCATCTACAATGTCGCTTCTGCGACAAAACGGCCGCTTCTGCGAAGCCATGCCCAGCTGCCTATGTCCCCTCCTGTGCTCTAGTGGTCGCACCTACAATCATGCAGGTACAGAAAAATCTTCGCACCTGCGGCCACTGCCAGTCCTCCCAAAATTCTCTTCTACGAATGCTGCTTCGCTTATGCGCTTGCGCATCTGCGATCAATTTCATTGCAGATGCGGTGACACCAGTGGCCACCCAAAACCAGCTCTTGCAAAAATCTCCATAAAATCCATTAATCATCTGGAATTTACCGGAGGCCCTTGGGACCTTAACCAAATATACCAACACATTCGAAAATGCAATACGAACTTAGTCGAAGACTTAAACCACGTCAAACAACATCAAAATCATGAATCGCGCCTCGAATAAAACTTATAAATTTCAAATTCCAATTTCTATATCTTGTGCCAAAACATATCAAATCAATCCGGAATGACTTCAAATTTCGCACACGAGTATAAATCATAATACGAACCTATTCCAAGACTCGGAATCCCAAACGGATATTGATAACATTAAAATCCACTTCAAGTCAAACTTAAGAATTTCTTAAACTTTAAAATACCAACCTTCCATAATAAACACTGAAATGCTCCAGGGTGATCCGATACTCAACCCGAACACACGCCCAAGTCCGAAATCATCATACGAACCTATTGGAACCTTCAAATCCCGATTCCGATGTCGTTTACTCAAAAGTCAAATCTTAGCCAATTCTTCCAACTTAAAGCTTCTGAAATTAGAATTTTCTTCCAAATCAACTCCTAACTTCCTGAAATTCAATTCCGACCACACATACAAGCCATAATACCTGAAGTGAAGCTACTCAAGGCCTCAAACTGCTGAACGGCGCGCTAGAGCTCAAAACGACCGCTCAGATTGTTACATCTATTATATATAAGATGGCACTAACATACGTAAGAAATAAGAAACTTGACAACAAATATGTATGGTAAAAGGCCATTTGGTATTAATGTATTTAAGTATTCCTCTTGGTAGAAACTATTGGTATCATTTTCTGCTGAATCAAAAACTGAAAAATATTTTTTTTACTATAAAATTTGGCCATCACCCTTTTATTAAGTTGATCAACATATTCATTTCTGCTAGCTAAGATATCTTTTTAATTATATCATGCGATTTGCACAAATTGTGTTTTAATATAATGATAAAAATATTTCTCTTATTAAATGCACTATTACTACCATTGGAATTGATAACCAAGTGTTCAGGAAGAACCAAATTATTTTTTATTGGATGCTCTTCTTCGTTTCCGACACGAAGCAAGAAGACACTGAATACTGGATCTGTTCTTACTTTATATTTCTTGTCAGTTGAATCTTCTTCATTCGAGGCAAGAAGTATAACTTTGGCAAGCTAGCTTTTACAGTTTCTGCTTTTGACAATTTTGGAACTACTGGTAGTACTTGACAGAATCACCTCTCAAACCATTAATTTTTTACCAAACGGCTCGTTGATATCCAATATATTTCTAGAACTCCGGACAATTATTTCGATCGTTTGACACTTAGTCATAGGCGCTTCATCTCAAATTATCAATTTTGTTTTCCTATAATTTTAGCATCATTGCTCTGCTTTGATATATTTGTGATGATTATTTAAGTTGTTTGAAAAGGTATATAAAATCTAAATTGGGTGGTCTCACAATAAAATTGTTATTGGTACACCACTTGCTATTATTGCTAACAGTGTCATGCCTCTTGATATGATATTTGCAAGTAATGCATGACATAGAAATATTAGTTCGATTAGAGCCTGAGGCATCTATAAAGAATAATTTCGTTATACTAGAGTAGACTCTTTACAATATAATCTTGAAAGCTTGTTCTTGTTTAGGATTAGCTTTGATTGCGCTTCCTCAGATACTTGTATAACATTTTGATTCTTAATAATATACTAACCTTTTTGCTATGTGTTCAAGCTCTCTTTTTATGGAATTATACTTGAATAAGAATTTTACTCATATGATGAATTTAAAAAATAATTGAATTGGATTCTCTTGCTAAATAATTAATTAATTAATTTAATTATTTGGTGTTAACATAAAAAAAATAATTTATTCAAATCTTAATATTATTTCATCTCTTGTTTTGAATATTTAATTGACTCTTACCAACCATTTTTTCTCTTTCTCACACATTTATATTCTTAAATATTTTTTAGTTGTTGTTTAATATTTAGGTATTTTTCAATATTATACGAAAAAATAAGTAAAAAAATATTATTTGAGTATTTTTCTTCTCAATTTCAACACTTTATGCGGTCCATTTAATATTACTTTTTATTTTTTCTTCTTATTGGACATTATGTTAATGATAACGTATTTCCAATACGAGGATTCTTATGAAATTGATTTTATTAAACCTTCCTACATATTTTTAATGAGAATTTAATAGACAAAATTTTATTAATTTTAAAATATTAAATATTAAAAATTAGCATAGAAGATATTGTATTCCAAAAAATAGGTTACTGTAGTTATGTCTTTTCCCTATGAGTTCTTCAGTTTAATATTGGCTATTTTGATATATTAATATTGTATTTATGATTTTATAATAATATAGGCTCTCATTTTTCTAAATGGATTTGTATATATAATACATTCTCAAATTAAATTAGTAATAGGACATTATAATATGTTTTCGAATTAAATTAGTAATAGAAATTTTTAAGAAGTATATCCTAAAAATAATAGGAGTACATGGCTAAAGATATTTACTTGTTCAATTTTATATGAATTAGACATCACGAAATTAATTATACTAATAGGATTCCTAAAGGTAATCATGTAGGATTCCTAGCGTATATTATTATGTCCTAAAACTAATAGGATTATAAGGCTAATATTTAGTATTCCGGTTATGTCATTTTATTATGTGTTATTATGCTTAATATTATAAGGTTATTTTGGTAAACCAACATTGTCTCATGCTTTTATAATAATATAGATGTGCTCCATCCCCAGAAAAAACTAGTCAAAACAATCTATTATACGCTACTTACAAGCACAAGTAACTTGAGTCTAAATGAATAAAGTTTTCTACATGGAGGAACAAAAAGGATGACTAACACACAATTCGAACTTTGAACTTGCTGCTATGAAGGAGAATGGAATTCTCTTTGTATTTGTAAAATTTATTTTTGTTGCTTTTGGGAGATCTTAGCAGACTAGCGGACAAGATAAAGAATTGGGAAAGACCATGAGTTAGGGCTGCAATCAATAAAAAATGTCTTGACTTTTAAATTTAATATATTTGAGTTCCTTTTTAAACCTTTTGAGTAATTACCAAGCTGACTTTTGAGAATTTGGGTATTATATGAAGACTTATTCAATAAATATTGTTTTCTAATTTGAAAAAGCCTCTGGGGTTTACGACGCACTAAAAAAACGCACCTCAAACGCCAGGTGTTTTTGGTGCGCCTCACACCATCGCCTCACACTTTTGCCCCACACTATCACCTCGGGGTGTTTTTCGTGCGCCTCGCCCCAGGGCTTGCCCCGAAAACGCCTTTTAAAATACTGTTACTATATAAAGAGGACCCCTTCATTTGGGATTGTTGTTTTTACGCATAACAAGACAATAAAATTTACTTTGGCGTTCAACAATTGTTTTAAGTGTTCTTTAGTTATTCACTCGTTTATTCGGATCCGAGCTCTATCTTGAGGGATCAATTGAGACCAACCATTGGCATTTAAGTCAAACACAAGGCTCAATTACTACGTCATTTGGGTTTGATCGTTTTATCTCATTTCAATTCAACTATTTACTATTATTTGATCATTTGCGTTAAATTAAACCACATATCCTTTAAATCGCGTACAAATTTAATTATTTTTAATTTTAAGGGTAAACAATAGCTACAATGAATTCTCAATTTACCCATCATAGCTATACCAAATACATAATTTTTTCTCTCAAACCCCTCTCTTAGTTTCTCTCTTCTCCCACAATTGTCTCTCCTTTTCCCTCTCTCTTCTCCCTCGGCCAGCCGCCCTCTATGAGCACCTAATTTTTGACTATATTTAAATTTTTTATCACTTTTTAGTATGTAAATATTGCCAAGGTTAATCTTGATATTTTAGCCTTTATTTTATTTTTTAGTATGTTTATTTGATTAAATCAAAACTACAAATAAAATCACGCTTTTAGATATTAGATGCATTTCATTTGCAACAAAAAAAAAATTACAAAAAATATATTTTTTCTCTAATTTATAACACTAGTAATGTTATAACTTTTCTGAGTAGTTTATATTTTTCTAGTTTAAAATATTAGTGAAATTTTTATAATTTAAAATTATCTTCAAAAAAAATAAAAAGAAAGAGCCAATGAAGAATTGCCAAATGTAAAAGATTCTCCATTATCCACTCCCTAACAAACTCACAACTCCAATTCACGGTGCACGTCAAATATCACCAAAATTACATTAAATCCATCACAATATTCTTTGGACAATTTCATTTCTCTCAAGCATCTTTACAAAATACAAAAAGGTACTCATGTCCTTGGATCCACTCGAACAACAGCTCAAGCCTCCCGTCTCCTTCCTAACTGAATTTCACTCCCACTCTTCATATAAAAAGCCATACACACACAAAAAGAGGTGGAGGACAAAGAAAAACAGAGGAGAAAACCGAGATCTGGAGAAAAGTGAGGGAGAAAACATATCTAAAAAAACGGAGAGACCAAAAAAAAAAAAAAAACAAACGCAGCAACGGAAAAGAGAAAAGCAGCAGCTCTTTCTTCTTCAACCAAGCAAAATCGTCCTCCGTTAAAACGAGCAGCCACCAAGCTCTTAAACCCAGTCCTCCTCAGCTTAAAACCACCCAAGAACACCATGTAACAACCACCAAACTGCCGCTCTAAACCAGTCGAGAAACACCTCTCAAAACAGCTTTTCTTTTACATAAAACAGTAGCGGCGAAAGGGGAGTTCGAGGTTGCCGTTGAGGTATCCAGCCGCCGGCTCTGTTCGTAGTCACCGGCGAAAGCTCCGGTCAGAATCGCCAAGTTGGTAAGCTTGTAGTTCCAACTCCATTCATTCATACAAGAGGTCCGATTTTCGCCTTATAATCTACTTCGTTAACGATTGAATTCCATGCTTGTTTTTGTTCTGCCGAAGTTACTCGTTTGAACTCGTTTTGAATTTCGTTTTCACGTTTGTTAAGAATATAGAGGTGCTGCTTCGATTCTTTTGGGTTGTAGCTTAATCATGCCACTTTGGTGTTTATTCGTAAATGTGTGTAAATCACATTTTGTTTGATAATACGGAATTCATGCTTGTTTTTGAATTGGTTAGAATTTCCAAATGTTGAACGCTACAATTGAGTATACTTCGGATAAGCTCAGGCATTTATATAATTCTGTTTGAGGATTTTCTTTTCTTTTCTTCTAGTGAACGTGGTTGTTTGGATTAGTGATATTAGTTTCCTTCTACTGAATCTTAGGAACTTAAAGGATAATCGCGTCTTGACCAAGGCTAAAGTGGGTTGCATGACTAGCTCGACTGATTCAAGTCTTATTAGCTTGGATATCGATTTATACATAACTGATTCAAGTCTTATTAGCTGAAGTATTACCCTTTCTCCACAATAATTCCATAAATTTGGACTCACAATGATCTCAAATATTAGAAAAATAATTCAAATGCGCTAGCTGCTTTAGGCGCGATTAATAAATAAATTATCATGGTTATGGGTACGATTCCCATGGCATAGTTATGGTACAAAAATTCAAAATTCAAGTGCGCATTCATGCGACTTGACCTTACAACTTCAAATAATAAAATAAACATGTTGTAAATCGTCGGTACGTTTCACGTGGCGTGATTTGCAATGTGCACAAAACAAATAAGTGCACGACATTGTGCCTTGTTCAAAATAAACTTTATAATTACTTAAAATATTGCAATTAAAAGTGGTAAAGTGGTCAAACGCACATAGGTCTAAAACGTGTAATCATTAGATATTTAAGCCAGGTTTATTTGTTGAGCGACCGTGCTAAAACCACGAAATCTGGAAGTGCCTCACACCTTCTCCCGGGTTAACAGAATTCCTTACCTGGTCTTCTGTGTTCGTAGACTATAAATAGAGTTAATTTCCTCGATCTGGGATTTTAAAATAAACCGGTGACTTGGGACACCAAAATAATTATCCCAGGTGACGACTCTAATTAAATAAATAATCTCATATCGAATAATGTCACATTAATTGAAAAAACTTCCCTATTCTTCGAAAAAAGGAGGTCTGGGCGACTCTGCTGGAGAAACGAACCTAGAACTTCTGGTTCAGGATTCAGAATTCGAGCTTAGATGACTGTTATACTTGGCTACTTGTGATTGTCTGATTTTTTTTTTTTGAGCCAAATGTGTTGAATGCCGCTCTTTACCGCTTTGATATTGTTTGAACTGTATATAAAACTGTTACGACACCCTTCTTCTCTCTAAGTCTTCTAAATCTTCTGGGAAGCGCACGTTGCCGTGGCTTCTTTTTGTTAGGGTGTCATATCCCTAATTTTAGAACGAGGATCGGATCAGTTACAAAGTCGGATGGCCTTTTGGTTCCCGGTACGTTGCGGCCCCTCGACTCAAGTTGTCCGCTCGGGTAAACCAGATCTAGAACAACACACCTCAAGATTTAAAGCAATCATGCTCATGGAAGTTAACGATCTCTACCTTTTGAATCATTGAGAAGATCAGGTTTAAGGATGATCGGAGGGGTTGAAGATCTATAGAAAGTTGTCATATGAGGGACATTGTCATGAGTTCTCAGTCAAGGAATCAGGAAAAAAAAAGAAGAAAATGAGAGTGTTGCTAATGAAAACTCTCACGAGCACTGTAAGGCGACAGTAAGTAGAGATAAATAAATGAGAGAGACTTGTTGGTAAAAATTCCTTGGGGCACCACTAGTCGAAGGTGAGTCGTGAGTCTGATATAAATAATTAGCACAAAGATGCTCGATTTCAAAGCTCGAAGGTGTGACAAGAGAAAAGGTTAGATTGATTTGAAATATCAGACCACTAAGTCCAAAATACATGTCATGATCATTAATGCTAGCTGCCCAAAAAAAATCTTCCTTCTTTCCTTCCCGACATGGGCATTTCTTATTAGTATTGTTTTTTCGCATCATTATGTTATTTGCATTGAGTCGGTCCTCATCAAAACAAAAAATAAAGGATTTCAAAATTTGCTACCAGCTTTTCAGTTGTACAAAGCAAATTCTGGCCAGAACATTCAAGATAACATTATCGGAGAAGTAACATGCACACTCAATTGTTATAGTCGGCATGTCTTGATAATTCGTGTGGTACAAAGGTTCCCCAAAAAAATATTTATGTCTGCCTACTTGTCAAAAACAAGCAAAGAAAAGACCGCAAGATTGATTACGGGTTCCCTGTAGTACTGGACAGAGACTATGAAGCGTGCACATCATGCAAAAGGCGCATACCTAGTTGTGATTCTCTCTGGCAAACAAATTGCTCAAAAAGCAAGAAGCCATTTAAGATATCAGAAAAGGTCACCTAAGTAAAGATCTTCAGTTGGTTAAGGCTGATTGAGCCACAAAAACAAATGGTACTGGGTATGAAACAATCAAGGTTGATACAGAGCAAAAGTCTCTTGAAAGCAACAACAAAGTCTCCTAGTAGTGCGGGCAACTACCAATGTAGTCGGTCTTCCGAAGTTAGATGATCACAAAGCCAAGCCGCCAAAGACATCAAGGCCACAAGATAAGAAAATATAGTCTGATGAATTTTCTCCTAGAATAAACGTCGTAGTCTGATGAATCTTTCTCCTAAGATAAGAAACCTAGTCTGATGGACTTTCTCCTAGGATAGAAGTCTTAGTCTGATGAATTTTTTTCCTAAGATAAGAAAATCTAGTCTGATGAATTTTCTCTTAGGATAGAAATCTTAGTCTGATGAATCCTTCTCCTAAGATAACCAAAAAAACAAAACTCTAGTCTGATTAATCTTTCCCCTAAGATAAAAAAAAAACCTAGTCTGATGAATTTTCTCCTAGGATACAAAGTCTTAGTCCGATTAATCTTTCTCCTAAGATAATAAGATAAGAAAACCTAGTCTGATCAACGTTCTCCTAGGTTAAAAATCTTAGTCTGATGAATCTTTCTCCTAAGATAAAAAAAAAAAGCTAGTCTAGTGAATTTTCTCCTAGGATACAAAGTCTTAGTCCAATGAATCTTCTCCTAAGATAAGAAAACCTAGTCTGACAAATTTTCTCTTAAGATATAAATCTTACTCTGATGAATCTTTCTCCTAAGATAATAAGATAAGAAAACCTAGTCTGATGAATTTTCTCCTAGGATATAACTCTTAGTCTGATTAATCTTTCTCCTAAGATAAAAAGCCCTAATCTGAAGAACGTTCTCCTAGGATAAAATTCTTAGTCTGATGCCTAAGATAAAAAGTCCTAGTCTGATGAATATTCTCCTAGGATAATTTTTTTTTTAAAAAAAGAAGTCTAGATTAAAGATCTTTTTTTTTAAAAGGGTCAATTGTTCATGTCCTCAGAAAATAAGCGTTAAGGCAATTTTATTTTTAAAAAAAAATATTTTTGCTTTAAAAAAGAAAATTAGTCGCATGTTAGCATAGGGTACATCATTCCCTAGCTGGATTTTCCAAAATAGGGTCTTCACCCCCTAGTTATTTCAGACATAGAATTTTCACTACCTAGTTGATTTTATTTTAGACATAGGGTCTCCCTCCTTGGTCTCCTTTTCCAATGTAGGGTCTCCACTCCCTAGTTGATTTTATTTTAGACATAGAGTCTCCACTTCCTAATCTCCATTTCCAATATAGAGTCTCCATTCCCTAGTTGATGATCTTTTAGACATAAGGTACACCATTCCCTTGTCTCCTTACCAGTATAGGGTACACCAATCCCTAGCTGTATTTTCCAACATAGGGTACACCACTCCCTAGTTGATTTGATCTTAAATGCAGGGTACACCACTCTCTTATATCTTTGCAAATATAGGATATACCATTCCCTGACCATATTTTTCCAACATAAGGTACACAAATCCTTAATTGAGACATCTGTTTGACAATAAAAGAACCCCATCCAAAAAAAAATCATCATGATCTTTTTAGGTTACACCAGTCCCGACCTTTTATCGCTTTCAGTAAAGAAGTAGTTTAGAATTTGGTTACAATAACTCACGAAATTTTCCTAGTGAAAACTGGGGCAGAAAAATTTCGTTCGTTCGTTTGTTTGTTTTGGTGTCTGGGTAGGTTTTACCTCGAGGCACAGAGTTTGAAATAACCAAAAGAAGAAGTCTCAACCCGAAATAAAGAAAAGAAAAAATAAGTGAGTCCAAAATGCAGAAGCGGATGAAAGATGTGGACTGCTCAAGACATGACCGAAGTCGCGAGCATTGCATGTCCCATTTTTATCAGAAGAAGCCATAGAAGAATAAACTAGCACCTGCAGCTAGCAAGCATCAAGATTCAGATCAAAGTCTGCATGAAGAACCAATCAAGACTCAAGATCAAGTTTCAAAAGACTTATTCATAGGAATCTTGTAACACATTGTTGATAGGCTTGTTTAATTTATTTTAATTTTGATTTTGATATAATAACAGGACTACGGACCGAAGCCTCGACGAAACCTCACTCGACTCTCCAACTCATCATTCCATCATTCTCCATTCTCCAGTCCTCCTCAGCTTAAAACCACCCAAAAACACCATGTAACAACCACCAAACTGCCGCTCTAAACCAATCGAGAAACACCTCTCAAAACAGCTTTTCTTTTACATAAAACAGTAGCGGTGAAAGGGGAGTTCGAGGTTGCCGTTGAGGTACCCAGCAGCCGGCTCTGTTCGTAGTCACCGGCGAAAGCTCCGGTCAGAAGCGCCAAGTTGGTAAGCTTGTAGTTCCAACTCCATTCATTTATACAAGAGGTCCGATTTTTGTCTTATAATCTACTTTCTTAATGATTGAATTCCATGCTTGCTTTTGTTCTGTCGAAGTTACTCGTTTGAACTCGTTTTGAATTTCGTTTTCATGTTTGTTAAGAATATAGAGGTGCTGCATCGATTCTTTTAGGTTATACCTTAAACATGTTACTTTGGTGTTTATTGGTAAATGGTGTGTAAATCGCATTTTGTTTGATAATACGGAATTCATGCTTGTTTTTGAATTGGTTAGAATTTCCAAATGTTGAACGCTACAATTGAGTATACTTCGGATAAGCTTGGGCATTTATATCATTCCGTTTGAGGATTTTTTTTCTTTTCTTCTCTATTGAAGTGAACGTGGCTATTTTGAATAGTGATATTAGTTTCCTTCTACTGAATCTTAGGAACTTAAAAGGATAATCGCGTCTTGACCAAGGCTAAAATGGGTTGCATGAATAGTGTATACGGTCGAAGTCGGGCCCATTTATATGTGGTCGAAATCGGGCTCGACCCTATATGGTTAACATCGAGTTCAACTATAGCACGACAGATCGGCTTCAGAATGCGTAGGGTCAAAGATCAAACCCGAGCTTCATCGAAGCGCAACACGAAGCCAGAATGTCCAACATCGAGAACACCGAGCCCGTGGTCCGAAATCGAGCCTAACTCCAAAAATATCCGAGGGAAGATCATTAAACTTAAATAACGGAAAATCGGAATATCCGTAACGGGACGAACATCACGGCAGGAATCTTGGCACTAATCAATAGAACCGCTTAATTAGAAAATCAGGAGATTTTTTTACCTTGTGCGGAGATTTTTACCTTGTATAAAGTTGCACCAGATGTACGACCTCCCCACTATATAAAGGGAGAGTTGAACCATTTTAGAGCACACCTTTTTTCACGAATCATCAATAAAAAGAAAAAATAGTGGTATATTGCTCTCTTGAATTATTTTATCATCAACTTGTTTCAATTTCCATTATAATCAGTTTCTGCCCAAGAAGGATCAGCCAACGGCCAAGAGTGCCTATCTCGGGTGATTTGCGTTTCTTTTTCATTTATCTCTTAATTTTAATTTTTGTTATATTATTCGTCATTTGTATTAAATTAGACCACATATCCTTAAACCACGTATCAATTTAATTGTTATCCGAAATTTAGGGTAAACAATTTGGCACCCACCGTGGGACTAAGGATAATAGTGAATATTTGATACAACTTTTTATCACACACATTGTTTCACACTTGCTCTTTGAAGTGTTTCTAATTCCAGATTAAAATACGGAAATGTCAAACTCTCAATTGTCACTTTTGCGCGTTGACAACGAGTTTGATCATCAAGGCGAAAATAATAACATAGCGCCCAATGACGAAATTCCAATCGATGCTAATTCACAAGTGGCAGTCGATGCAGATCAGCTTACTGGCCCCTCAAATAGCATTCATAGGGGAATCTAATCGGTGAAACAAAATCCCTAAAGCGGATGAAAGGAACGGGATCAGCCTCCGGATGATCTTCGAAATGTTGCAAGCCCAACAGGCAGCGATAGCTTAGTTACAAAACCGAAGTCAAATCTCGAACAGGGTTAAGCCTGGCCCTTCTCGGGAAATTATCCATAAGGATGGATCGGTGTTAGGAAGGTTGAATGACTGTGAATCGGAGGCAAACCCCGGAATTATGAAGATGCTCGAAGAACTAACTAAACGAATAGAATCCGGGGAGAAGAAAATCGAGGCAAATAACAAGAAGGTGGAAACGTACAACTCCGGGGTGGATCAAATCTCAGGAGCACCCCCAGTATTAAGAGGCCTAGATTCCAAAAAGTTCGTGTAAAAACCTTTTCCACTGAGCGCGGCTCCGAAATCGATACCCAAAAAATCCGTATGCCAGAAATCCCCAAATACAACGGAACGACTGACCCAAACGAATATGTAACCACATATACATGCGCTATCAAAGGGAACGACCTGAAGGATGACGAGATCGAATCCAATCTGTTGAAGAAATTTGGGGAAACCCTGTCGAAAGGAGACATGACATGGTATCACAACTTACCCCCTAATTCTATTGACTCATTTGCTATGCTTGCAGATTCCTTTATGAAGGCACACGCAGGCGCAATCAAGGTCGAAACGCGAAAATCGGACCTTTTCAAAGTCAGGCAGAAGGATAACGAGATGCTCAGAGAGTTCGTGTCCCGGTTCCAAATGGATCGGATGGATCTGCCACCGGTCACAAACAATTGGGTTGTTCAAGCTTTCACTCAAGGGCTCAATGTTCGAAGCTCGGCGGCCTCGCAACAACTAAAACAGAACTTAATAGAGTACCCTGCCGTCAGATGGGCTGACGTACATATCCAGTACAGTCAAAAAACAGAGTCGAAGATGATAAGCTCGGAGCCCTTTGGGGATCCATTTACCCCGTTAGAGCTTATACAAAATCTGAAGTGAAGTTTATTGCGAACCAAGATCGAATAGAGAGCAACATCAGCCGTATCACAGGGCAGAAAAATTGGCGTATCCGGGCAGAACTCTCAAAGACATGAAAGGAGAAATGACCGAGGTCAGAACAGCCGGGGGCTCATGACCAAAAGCAATTTCGAAAGGCCCATCGGGCATAAAGAAGCACCTCGATTATCGG
Organism: Nicotiana obtusifolia; assembly: GCA_002018475.1. Taxonomy (NCBI): domain Eukaryota; kingdom Viridiplantae; phylum Streptophyta; class Magnoliopsida; order Solanales; family Solanaceae; genus Nicotiana; species Nicotiana obtusifolia. The sequence goes on from MCJB01015928.1 coordinate 141,533, forward strand.
AGTATAATTTTAATATTGATGTTGCCACTATCGTATCTGCTATCGGTCGCATCAAAGATACTAAATGGCCTCGACCATTGCAATTCGATCCAACCCAAAGGGATCCTAACCAGATATGCAAATATCATGGCACTCACGGTTTTAAAACGGAAGATTGTCGGCAACTGAGAGAAGAAGTAGCTCGGTTACTCAATAACGGACACCTTCGAGAATTCTTAAGCGACCGAGCAAAAAATCATTTCGAAAATAGGAATAAACAGACAGGCCAGGAAGAACCTCAACATACAATCAACATGATTATCAGTGAAGTCGATACCCCTCAAGGTCCGATGTTGAAACGTACCAAGATATCCATCATTAGGGAAAAACGCACTCGAGATTACACGCCATAGGAGAATTTATCTTTTAACGACGAGGATGTGGAAGGAATTGTACAACCTCACAATAACGCACTGGTAATATCTGTACTTATACATAAAGTTAGAGTAAAACGTGTGTTAATCGACCCAGGTAGCTCGGCCAATATAATCCGATCGTGGGTCGTGGAGCAACTCGGTCTGTCGGACCGAATCGTTGTTGCAGTCCGAGTATTTAACGGGTTCAATATGGCATGTGAGACCACCAAGAGTGAAATAATGTTGCCAATCAATACTGCTGGAACCATTCGAGAAACAAAGTTCTGTGTGATCGGAGGGGATATGAGGTACAATGCTCTATTTGGAAGGCCATGGATCCATGACATGAGGGCGGTACCTTCAACATTACACCATCTGTTGAAGTTTACGACGCCCGATGGAGTTAAAACGATTTACGGGGAGAAACCAGCTGCGAAAGAGATGCTCGCGGTGGAAGAAATTACACCAACACCAACGGTTCCTAACCAAAGGGCCGAGAGCAAGACAAAATAGCAATCACAGATACCATCTTCGGCAAATGTGGATAAACAAGTATATGTCGAGGATGATGATTATGGAATTCCCAGATCTTTCATCACCCCCGATGATTCTGATGCCAGCAAATCGACTGTCGAGGAACTGGAACAAATCACACTGCGAGAAGACTTGCCCGAACGAAAGGTATACCTGGGCTCGGGGCTGAGCTCCGAGCTTAGGACAATACTTACTCGATTCCTTACAACTAACGAAGAGTGCTTCGCTTGGTCCCACCTTGATATAACAGGTATACCGTCATAGATAACCACTCACAAGCTGAGCCTGGATCCGAAATTCCATCCAGTCAAACAAAAAAGGAGACTTCAGTCCGAAATCAAAATGCATTCATCAAGGATGAGGTAACTAAACTTCTAAAGATAGGGTCTATTCGGGAGGTTAAATACCCGGAATGGTTGGCAAACGTAATGGTAGTCCCTAAAAAAGGGGAATAAATTAAGAATGTGTGTAGATCATACAAACTTGAATAAAGTATGTCCAAAAGACTCTTTTCCCCTACCTAACATCGATCGCATGATCGATGCTACTGCCAGCCATGAGACGCTTAGTTTTCTCGACGCATACTCCGGCTACAACCAAATACGGATGTACCCAGGTGATCAGAAAAAAACTTCCTCCATCACTAAATATGGTACATACTATTACAGTGTTATGCCATTTGGGTTAAAAATTGTTGGAGCCACATACAAACGCTTAGTAAATCGAATGTTTGAGAAACAACTAGGAAAGACAATGGAGGTTTATATTGACGACATGTTAGTTAAATCCCTGCAAGCAGAGGACCATTTAAATCATTTGCAGGAAATATTCAGTGTGTTGAAGCAGTACAACATGAAGTTGAACCCGAAAAAGTGCACGTTTGGTGTGGGTTCAGGTAAATTCCTCGGATTCATGGTCTCGAACCGTGGAAGCGAGATCAACCCTGAAAAAATCAAGGCTATTAAGGACATCAGGTCGTAGATAATGTGAAAGACGTGCAAAAGTTGACCAGACAGATAGCCACTTTAGGGCGATTCATTTCGAGGTCATCCGATAAAAGCTACCGGTTCTTCACTCTATTGAAAAAGAAGAACAACTTTTCATGGACTCCGGAATGCCAGCATGCTTTGGAAGAACTCAAAAGATATTTATCTAGCCCCCCGTTGCTTCATACACCAAAGATGGACGAACAACTGTACCTTTACCTGGCAGTCTCAAAGATAGCGATAAGCGGAGTCCTAGTCCGAGAAGAACAAGGTACACAATTCCCGATTTATTATGTCAGCAGAACCTCAGGCGAAGCCGAGACTAGGTATCCTCACTTGGAAAAACTGGCGCTCGCTTTGTTAAGCGCCTCTAGGAAACTGAAATCGTATTTCCAATGTCATACCATATGCGTCGTAACAACTTACCCATTAAGAAATGTGATGCATAAGCCCAAGCTCTCAGGCCGGTTGGCCAAATGAGCCATAGAAATAAGTGGGTACGACATTGAATATCGATCTCGAACTGCCATCAAATCTCAAGTGTTGGCAGACTTTGTGGCCGATTTTACACCGTCCCTAATACCCGAGGTCGAAAGAGAGTTGTTAGCTGGCTCAGGAACTCCTTCAGGAATATGGACCTTTTTCGCAGATGGTGCTTCGAACGCGAAAGGATCCGGACTTGGCATCGCGTTCGAAGCAGAATATGAAGCCATCTGCGAAAAAGCCATCTGAGCCGCTAATTCGAAAAATAATCAGAGCCGGTTATTATTGGGTCGACATGGAAAAAGACGCAAAGGAGTTCGTTCGAAAATATAACGAATGTCAAAGGCATGCCCCGATGATCCATCAACCCGGGGAGACAATCCACTAAGTCCTATCACCATGGCCGTTCATGAAATGGGGGATGGACATCGTTGGCCCTCTTCCGTACACACCAGGTAAGGCTCAATTTATACTATTTATGACTGATTATTTTTCCAAATGGGTGGAAGCGCAGGCGTATAAGAAGGTTAGGGAAAAAGAAGTGATCGAATTCATTTGGGATCACATCATATGCCGATTTGGAATGCCAACCGAGATCGTATGCGACAACAAGAAGCAATTCATCGGTAGCAAAGTGACAAAATTCCTCGAAGATCACAAGATCAAAAGGATCCTATCAATGCCCTACCACCCCAGTGGGAATGGACAAGCCGAATCTACCAACAAAACAATACATCATAATCTCAAAAAGAGATTAACTGATGCCAAAGGGAGATGGAAGAAAATATTACCCTAAGTCCTATGGGCATATCGTACGACCGAGAAATCCAGCACCGAAGCCACCCCGTTCTCTCTGGTTTATGGCGCTGAAGCTTTGATACCGGTCGAGGTCGAGGAGCCAAGTGTCAGGTTTCGGTACACGACAAAGGAATCGAATTACGAAGCCATGATACAAACTTGGAACTGTTAGATGAAAGACGTAAAGCCGCCCTTGTTCGACTAGCTGCTCAAACAAAGGATCGAAAGGTATTACAACAAAAGGACCAACCTTCTATATTTCAATGTCGAGGACTTAGTACTAAGGAAAGTTACACCAAATACACGGAACCCGGATGAAGGGAAGCTGGGACCAAATGGGAAGGACCTTACTGTATCATTAAAATCACCTGAAAAGAATCCTACAAGCTCGGAACAGTGGATGGTAAACAACTACCAAACAACTGGAACATAAGTCACTTGAAATGGTATTACTGCTAAGGTATGATCCTGTTCTTTATTTTTATTTGCATCACGAACTAACATTTGTAGGTATCAAACAAGGTACCCTGGATCGGGGGATACGAGATATCAAGTCTGAAAGCACGCGTTACACTCCTTTTTCCTAGAACCGGTTTTGTCCCAAAATGGGTTTTACGGCAAGGTTTTTAATGAGGCAACCAGTAAATCTGCTAACTTAGATTCGAAGGCCGATAGCAAATCGGTGACGACAGTATTCGAAGCCTATCTTCAATCGACCCCAAATACTGGGGGGACACTTTAGCTTGGAAAGATATTCTAGGATTGAAGGGTCAAAGGTCAATAACATTTAATGTAAGGTCCAAACGGTCAAATGAACCGTGCCCAAATAGATTGATCGAACCCTAACACAAATTGTACACATACATGAACGAGAATAAAGAAAAGTCTCTTGTATACAAACATCCTGCTTCCGATCAAACGAGCCCAAGGGTCACTTTAATTTTAGTCCGAATAAACATTCTCTCACTCGGGGACTTGTCCGAAAAAACAAACTTATTCGAGGGGGAATGAGACCTATTAAGGCAAACCCCGAACTTTAAAGGCTAAGGCAATTTCGAGTTAACAGAACTCGAGGGGGGATGAGACCTATTAAGGAAAACCCCGAACCTTAAAGGCTAAGGCCATTTCGAGTTAATAGAACTCGAGGGGGGATGAGACCTATTAAGGCAAACCCCGAACTAAGGCCATTTCGAGTTAACAGTACTCGAGGGTGGATGAGACCTATTAAGGCAAACCCCGAACCTTAAAGGCTAAGGCCATTTCGAGTTAACAGAACTCGGAGGGGGGGGGATAAGACCTATTAAGGCAAACCCCGAACTTTAAAGGCTAAGGTCATTTCGAGTTAACAGAACTCGAGGGGGGATGAGACCTATTAAGGCAAACCCTGAACCTTAAAGGATAAGGCCATTTCGAGTTAACAAAACTCGAGGGGAGATGAGACCTATTAAGGCAAACCCCTAATTTTAAAGGCTAAGGCCATTTCGAGTTAACAGAACTCGAGGGAGGATGATACCTATTAAGGCAAACCCCGAACTTTAAAGGTTAAGGTCATACCAGATTAATAGTATTTGAGGGCTAAGGTATTCGAAAGTTGCAAAAAGAAAAGCTTTACATATATACATCAAAAATCCCTTACACAAAATTGAGCAACCTCGATACACAATATTAAACATAGGAAAAGATAAAACTCGGTCAGGAGAGACTTGGTCTCAACTGGATCCCGCCTCGATATCAGAATTTCCGAGGTCGTCTCATTCTTCAGATCCGACTGAATCCTTAGAATCATCCTCCTCCGGGAAGGCTAATTTTCTGGCCTCGGCCTCGGCTCTTCTGGCATCTTCGATCTCCACCAATAAATCAAAGCCTCGAGCATGAATCTCTTCAAGGACAAGTCTGTGAGATTGCCACCTCATATGGTCAACCATATTCCTTGATTGATCTTGAACAGCTTCAGCATCGACCTTATATTGAGCCACCAGTTCATCAACTTCGGCTTTGACCACAGCAACTTCCGACTTGGCTGTTTTAGCTCTTTAGCCATATTATCTCGATCTGAGAGAACCGTGCTGATCCGAGATTGGAGCTCGTCGGTGTTCCTGGTTTGATCCTTGACTTTCTCCTTTGCCTCTCTAAGCTGAGCCTCTACTGAAGATAACTGTGCCTGAAATGTCTCTTTTTCCGAGGCCAGCTGATCCATCTTGCTCCTCCACTCATCCGCTTCAGCTCTAGTCACGCTTATTTCAGATCGAAGCTGATTAATCTGATCAAGCTTTTGCTCTACTTGCTCAATCAAGCCAGCTTCATCCTTTCGGGTAAGCTCCAATCGGCACAGAGGTTCATCATCTCCCTTCGAGCCGTTCATTGCGTTTCGACTCTTCTCGAAATCGGAGAAAGGCTTCATGGTGAAGTACTGAGCCTGTAAGCATAAAGGAAGATGTTATGATTAATTGAAATTTTAAAGTACAAAACAAAGGACATTGAATAGAGTTTATCAGAAATTATCCGATTCAGCACCTGTTGAGCTTCATTGAACAGGCGGGTTGCATCTACCTCGTTCATTTTCGCCTGATCCTCCTCAGTCACCAAGAACCGAATATAACTGGCCACTCCAACGGGAGCGAAAAGAACCCTGGCATCCTCAGTAATGGTGAAATATATGGATCATTTTCGATCAGGGTAAGCGCTTGGCGCGGGAAATCGATCGACCAATTTTGGACTGAAGGAAATCCCGCTTGTATCGGTGGATGAGATTTTCCTTGGTACCTCTAAACTACCAAGCCCAAGAACATCTTCCGCGGACGCCGAGTCCACACCATCGAAAAAACCACAGAAAGGGTCTTTCAATCTATGATCTCCGTCCATGGAATGTTCTTTCGCCATTTGGGCCTCGTTGAACATTGACTCCGAGAAAGAGGGCGAATCACCCATCTCAATCGGACCCAAAGCGGTGCTCTCCTCGTATATGGGAAGCCCTAGTTCCTGTCTCCACCTCGGATCCCCCAACTTGGCGAAGGTCCGCTTTACTAGCCCATGGTTTGGAGACCCCTCGCCCTTCAGATTGTGGCAGCACACTAGCCACAAGGTCGAAATCCTCTTCTTCCTCCTCAGACTCATCCCTCAATCGACGTAGCGAGTTCGAAGGTTACACTCGATCACTAGCACTCCCCTTGGGCTTGCGAGCCAACCTTTTCCTCGATCTCTTCTTTCTAAGGTCTGAGGAACTTGGGGCCTCTTTTCTTTTCTTCTCTTTATCCTGCTTCGAAATAGGGGGCTCGCTAGGAACGTCATCGCCTATGGGTGGAGGTCTCATCTCAACATCCTTTGATAAACCTGCAAAATAAAGTAAAACAAGTTAGAAATCGATAGCATAAAGAATTAAGCTCGAGTTTAACTTATCTCACCATGAAGTCGGGCCTTCCACCGGCCTTTCAAAAGCTCGCGCCATGCGCGCTCGGAATATGGTGTTTGGGATACGATCTCCTCGACCCATTCTTTGAGATGAGGAATCGCATTCGGCATCGGAGATACAGCTGCGCCATATAAAATTGATAAGAGGAAGGGCGAAAGGGAGAACAGTAAACAAATTGATAAGCAGGGCTACACTTACAATTCATATTCTATTTTTCAGGAAATGGCATAACCTCGGCGGGGATTAGGTCCGATGTTTTCACTCGAACAAATCGACCCAACCAACCTCGATCCCGGTTCTTATTAATACTTGAGAACGAGGCTTTTCTTTCCCAACGAGCAAGTTTTATCGACCCCCTTCCGTAGAGTCGGGGACTGTACAAACGCATGAGATGATCGCCGGTGAAAGGATACCCCTCGATCTTGTTTACCAAAAAATAGAGAAAGGCCTAGGGTCACTTCGTACCTTTTGCAAAAGGCAATAATGACCGGGTCCAAAGGGCCCAACGTGAAAGGATAAGTGTAAACACTTAAAAAACCCTCCACGTGAGTAGTGATTGCTTCTTCAGGCGCAGGAACCACCACGCACTTGTCGACCCAGTTACAGTCTTCCTTGACTTTATCGAGAACTCTGTTAGTGATTGAACGAGCAAGTTTTATCAACCCCCCTCCGTAGAGTCGGAGACTGTACAAACGCATGAGATGATCGCCGGTGAAAGGATACCCCTCGATCTTGTTTACCAAAAAATAGAGAAGGGCCTAGGGTCACTTCGTACCTTTTGCAAAAGGCAATAATGACGTCCAAAGGGCCCAACGTGAAGGGATAAGTGTAAACACTTAAAAAACCCTCCACGTGGGTAGTTATTGCTTCTTTAGGCGCAGGAACCACCACGCACTTGTCGACCCAGTTACAGTCTTCCTTGACTTTATCAAGAACTCTGTCTTGATTGAACAGATGTATCTCGTGACCGGTTCGCATCGGCCCGGTATTGAGGAAGCTTTATCGACCTTGAAATCGGCTCTGGTTGAACACCCGATTGGTACAAACGCCTTCAGAGGGGGATCCGCTGTAGGTTCCTCAATGACGGCACGCGAAACGTCATCAGCAATTTGGGAAGAAGAGGGACTTTGTCTTTGAGGAACGGATTTTGAAGTCTTCGCCATTGTTTTGACCAGATGAAGAAATTAAAAGACACAGATGCGGAGGAAATATAGTATGAAGATAGATTGTGAGGTATTTTCAGAAAATCAGAAGGCAGGAGGTCTTGAAGATAAGAACGATGTAGTTTTATAAAAGAGCACGAACATTTGAATATAAATGGTGAAAGAGGGTATTCATAGTCTCTCAAAATGGCGGTTCGCATCCCAAAGAGGCAAAACGCCGACTGACACACACTTGATGCTTTAAAAGGCTTTTTTGATGGACGTTTTCGATTTTCATGTCGTGTACGCCATAAGTTCACCATCACTTATCAGAATGAGAATTTGAGGCTCATATCATTTCTCATCGTTACTCTTCAAAAAATGAGAGGACTATCTGCATACGGCCGAAGTCGGGCCCATCTATATGCGGTCAATTGGACTCGACCCTATATGGCTAACATCGAGTTCAACTATAGCACGACAGATCGGCTTCAGAATGCGTAGGGTCAAAGATCAAACCCGAGCTTCATCGAAGCGCAACACGAAGCCAGAATGTCCAACATCGAGAACACCGAGCCCGTGGTCCGAAATCGAGCCTAACTCCAAAAATATCCGAGGGAAGATCATTAAACTTAAATGACGAAAAGCCGGAATATCCATAACGGGACAAACATCACGGCAGGAATCTCGGCACTAATCAATAGAACTGCTTAATTAGCAAATGAGGAGATCTTTTACCTTGTGCGGAGATTTTTACCTTGTATAATGTTGCACCAGATGTACGACCTCCTCACTATATAAAGGGATAGTTGAACCATTTTAGAGCACACATTGTTTCACGAATCATCAATAAAAAGAAAAAAATAGTGATATTATTACTCTCTTGAATCATTTTATCATCAACTTGTTTCAATTTCCATTATAATCAGTTTCTGCCCAAGAAGGATCAGCCAACGACCAAGAGTGCCTATCTTGGGTGGTTCTTTCTTTTCCATTTATCTCTTAATTTTAACTTTCGTTATATTATTAGTCATTTGTATTAAATTAGACCACATATCCTTAAAACCACGTATAAATTCAATTGTTATCCGAAATTTAGGATAAACAACTAGCTCGAAGAATTAATTGTAGTTTTGGTCTTATCCTTGGATATCGATTTATACATAACTGCTTCAAGTCTTATTAGCTAAAGTATTACCCTTTCTCCACAATAATTCCATAAATTCGGCCTCACAATGATCTAAAATATTGGAAAAATAATTCAAATCTGCTAGCTTCTTTAGGCACGATTAATAAATAAATTATCATGGTTATGGGTACAGTTCCTATGGTGTAGCTATGATATGTAAATCCAAAATTCAAGTGCGCATTCACGCGACTTGACCTTACAACTTCAAATAATAAAATAAATATTTTATAAATCGCAGGTACGTTTCACGTGGTGTGATTTGTAATGTGCACAAAACAAACAAGTGCGCGACATCGTGCCTTGTGTAAAATAAACTCCCTAATTACTTAAAATATTACAATTAAAAGCGGTAAAATGGTCAAACGCACATAGGTCTAAAACGTGTAATCATCAGATATTTAAGCAGGTTTATTTGTTGAGCAACCGTGCTAAAACTACGGAATTCCGGAGTGCCTCACACATTCCCCCGGGTTAACAGAATTTCTTACCCGGTCTTCTATGTTCACAGACCATAAATAGAGTCAATTTCCTCGAGTCGGGATTTTAAAATAAACCGGTGACTTGGGACACCATAATAATTATCCCAAATGGCAACTCTAATTAAATAAATAATCCATTTCGAATAATATCATTTTAATTGGAAAAACTCTCATATCCTTCGGAAAAAGGAGGTGTGACACCGTCCAGCAGAGAAGTCGTTGACGGTCATCTTCTCCGGCAGAGCTCTAACGGAGCCAAACCAAACAACCGCATCTCTCTCTCTCTCTCTCTCCACACATCACCACCTTTCGTCGTCTCCGCAAATCACCACCATCAAACCAGACCCATCAACATCCACTATCAAACCACTACCCCTTCACCATCAAATTCACATCTGAAATCACGAAGTTACGATATCGGAGGTGTCATCGGATCTGGATCTAATGGAGATGCCGGAATCCATTGCTTCTTCTCCTTCTTTGTATCTCACATCTGAGTATATTCGTCTTACCACAAACTTATTCCTCCACCACTATTGTTCACACCGGAAAAAGAAGTTGACTCTTTCTCCTCCACGGCCTTTCACACCGTAAAATTATTGTATAAATACAGTGTATTTTATATTTTGTCAGAGATCTACAGTGTATTTTGTATTTCTGTCAGAAATCCGACGGGATTTGATTGTATTCTCCATTTTTAAATACAATGTATTTTGATTCTCGTTGGAGATTTGGCCGGATTTGACTGTATTCTTCTTCTTTTTTAGTGTAAATACTATGTATTTTAAAAAGGATTTGAATGTATTCTTCATTTCTTAGTGTAAATACAATGGTATTTTGTATTTCGTCAGAGTTTCGACCGGGTTTGATTGTATTCTTTCTTTTGAATACAATATATTTTATATTTTCGCCGGAGAATTGACCGGATTTGACTGTATTCTTAATTTTATCATTTTTAGTGTAATACATTCAAATACATTCGAATACGTTCAACCTTGCGACATCAAATAAGGTTGGATGCAATCGAACAGTGTATTCATTTACACTCAAATATACGTGAAAAATAATAAATAAAATACAACTAAACAATGTATTCAACAACTACATTCAAATACATCAAATTGTCCAAAACTAGCTAAGATAACTTTAAAAGCTCCTTAAATGTATGAAAACTCCCCCCCCCCCCCC